>RJWJ010005100.1:0-70617 GCA_004363605.1 Indri indri | reverse complement strand
GCAACTTTGCCATGTTCCTGGTTGTAGATCTGAGTCACTTTTCAAATACACACATGTGCGTCACTGTTCGTACGGGATTGAATTATACATATGGCTGCTGCTAGCTATAAATTTTCCAATTACTCAACACTTCCAAAATTCTTAGAGGTGGTATTTGAGCTTTGAGCTTTACTAACATTATATAAAGTTGGTGTTTTATCAAGTGTGCGAGGATGGTCCTTCCTTCTCATTTCCTTCTATTCAATTTCCCTCTCAGAATCATTCATTTGGATTAGTCCCATCTCTTCTCATAAAATTCATATACACGAGAAGAGTGGTGAGGTTTGGTTGGTCTCTCTTTTTTTTCTTTTTTTAGTTTTCTGAAATTATTGTTAGTCTATTGTAAGTGAATTAGGTAAAGGTCACAAAAACTCAAATACCTGCAAGATCGAAGGAAATTATGCGAGTAAAGAGGACTAGGTGAAAGAAAGCAGTGTAAGCCTGATAATTAAAGGCAACTGGACTCATTGTTGAGCAGTAACAGGGAATGGTGGGGTCTATGGAAAACGGGACAGCACCTGCCCAGCAAACAGGTCATGTTCATTATTCAGAATATGTTTGACTACATCAGTATGTGGACCCAAAGTTTCCAGGTCTTCCTTTTAAAGAAAGGCAAAAATCTGTATTTTTAAAATGTAAAATCTTGAACTCAACTTTGGCTTTACAGATGTAAAAGAAAAAGAAATCAAAAAAAATGTAACATCTTCAGTTTTTGAAAGTATTGGCATCTTATTTAAAAATTGAAACTCTTTGCAGGTCCCATTTGGCCTGTGGCACTTAGCAACCCGTTGTTTAGTGCCATTAATAGACTTTCCTGAGAGTAAGATTTAACTATGGGGCGTATATAAAGGTATGGAGTATGAAGATTTTTAGCAAAATCAGGTGACATTAAATGCAGAAGAGGCATAAAATGGAGGGAAACTAAAAAAGCTAAAGTTAGAAAAGAAAAGAAACCATAATTATTAACAGTAGTTTCCTCTGAGTGACAGAATTTCTGCTTTTACTTTTCTTGGTTTTATAAATTTATTATAAATAATCAGGAAAACTAGACAAAGTTACTATACCATGGGATTTAGCCTATTATTAAAGTAGCCCAGAAAGGTGAAAATACTCATATGTATATAGATCCATTTGCCGTGTTTAAACCACACAGTTTCAAGCATTTAATCACAACTGAAAATTCAATCAGTTCACCATGGTGGTATCGTGTATAAAGAATCTTTTATTAAAATAGCCCTTTAAAATGAGTCAGAGTGCAGTCTGCGCCCCCCCCCCAAAATTACTGATTAACAATTTCTTAAAAGTACATGCTAAACAGTACATGCCTTTGTTTTTATTAGTGCAATAATTATGCTGAGAGTGTCTTATGTATATAGTATGTGTTAAATATTTGTTGAAAGATAATTATGCTGCTGCTGATCTGAGTGTCCTTAAAAGTCGTGATTAAAAATAGTAAACTACACATCCAGTAGTAGTGCTATTGAAACTAAGCCCACCCAGGAAATTAGTCCTTGGAATGGTATTATAGTGCAAGAAAGGAAGAGAGGGGGCAAGAGAGGGAGGAGGGGAGGAAGGGAGGGAGAGAGGAAGAATAAAAGAAAAGAAACACAGATACCCCCCCTTCAAACATTGATATTCATAAATTCTTCCTTGTCGGAAATATTTAAATTCTCAAAACACAATCTCTTCCCCTTTCCATGCTCTGGAGGTGGTACTAGTGAGCACAAACCTGAGAGAAATTGAGGCAAAAAGTAGAAGTCAAGAGCCCATCTAGCCTTTCTGCATAATCATATATAGTAATATTCACAACATCAAATCACCAAAAATCCTTCCTACAAGTTGGAGCCATATAGTAGGGACAGGGGAAAATTTTTCCAAAGGGAAATCCTGGGTCTTCACATTTGCCAGATCTATGTCTACCTGTAATCAGAAATACAAAAAAGTGGACAGAGGCAGTGCTCCAAAGAGAGCGTATGAGATTGCAGAG
Source organism: Indri indri (assembly GCA_004363605.1). Taxonomy (NCBI): domain Eukaryota; kingdom Metazoa; phylum Chordata; class Mammalia; order Primates; family Indriidae; genus Indri; species Indri indri. The sequence continues at coordinate 68,591 of RJWJ010005100.1, read as the reverse complement.
AAAGGATTCAAGATGGCAGGATACCTGCAAATCACTCCAGGTGAGATGTCAAATCTCCCCAAGTTTCAGAGTGATTGTATAAGACAACTATGTAGAGAGGCCTTCTCAAATTTAAAAGAATTTTGAAACCACTGTTTTCCTATAGCTGAATTTCTTCTGCTTCTGGGTATGGGTTTTGAACTTCTTTTTAATTTATTTTTAAGTGTGTTTTTACATACCTGCTTCCCTTACCAGGGTATCTGTGGCCTTCTCACTTCCTTCTGGCTATACGTTCCTGGTCTCTGGCATGGAAGTATGACAGCTCAGGTGGAAGGAAGACCCATGATGTGTATGTCCAGTATCTGCTGCTTAATGAAATTGATCAGAATGACACGATTCTAGTCAATTTCACTCACAGCAGGTGAAAGCAAAAGAAACATTCCTATGTAAGAGACACTGCTTTTCATCTGTAGCTTCTAGGACTGATGGTACAGTAGATTTCAGTTGAAACACACACACACACACACACAGAGCCTGCTGGAGTGCATCCCAGGGCAGGCATGCTACTATTTGTTTCCTTCATCCCTGTATATGCAATACAGTAAGGAATGGTGTATGTTCAACTGTAGGCTATAATTTTATTGATAGACTCTGATGACATTATAAAATCCATAAGGGCAAAGAGCAAGTGATTTGCTCATGTCACTAGAAATCCAATACAAAATTACAGCCTTCATTTAAAAACCTTTTTGGAACTTTTTTTTAATCAGTCATGATGCATGGTTATCAATACCTGTATTTGGACCATGATGACAAGGGAGAAGAAAAAGTATCACGCCAATTCCTACAGAGAAAATAACCCAAAATTCTTCAATTACATAAGTGCGACTGATTTGGCAAAATGCTATACAAATTGTGAGAGACATGGGAAGCAGAAAATGAGAAAAAATTTGATTAATTTCATAAAGATTTCTATATGATTTACACGCTACAATATGTTTAATGTAGATTTAGATCTTAATATACAAATCAAGTTTGGGTCTTCTACATCACACATTACAAAAGAGCTTGTATAAACTCTAGGACGATTTGTACGTGAAAGGCAGGAATAAGGGGAAAATGCCCCTTTACTCCACATTAATGTGCTCAACTTTCACACGAGTTCGACAGGTAGCATGCGTCCTTATTTGGACAGCACAAATTTGGGTAAGGGACTTACACCCTGGAGAGCCACACATCCACACACTTTCAAATCATCAACCTAACAGATCCTCATGTGGCCTGGAGGGCACATGGGAACATGTCAGTGCCAAGGAAGCTTTACTATTCCTAAAACAGGGATTTCCTGTTGAAAAGTAAAGAGCTTTCCTTCTCTCTGTGGTCAAAATACTTATATTCCGAGTCTAACTGAGCTATCGAATGCAGGCCCGTCATGGTAGTTCTTGCTATCCCTGGGAGGTCCTGAATGTAACAAATGTGTGTATAAAAGTGATTTATAAGCAGATCTAGACTAAATCAATTGAAAGATCATCTGGAAAATAAGTAGAGTTAATTGGGTGGGTACAGATGGTCCACATAAGGATGCTATTCAATGTAAGGAAAATATGACTGAGAAAATCACACTTATTCATTACAATCAAATACTGATCTGTAAGTCACAGGACCTCGATGCTGCACTGAGCTGTGCCACTAATAGCTGTATGATTTCAACAAGACATTTAATTTCTATGGCTTTATGTTTTCTCACCTTAAAACAAAGAGATTGTTCTCCAGGATATCTTTCTACTTGAAGATTCCATTTTCACGTGTGATTTTTGTCACATACCATTAGTGGAACTTCTAGTGACTGTGTCTGATACACACGAAAGTTACTGCCATTTACCTACAGTTTTAGAGTTGTGTGACTCCCCACCACTCAGCCTGCTAGTGTCTACTACAGTCACGAAGTCTTCAACAAGTGAACAGGCAACCTGGCTTTCATGGAGGACCCAGTCTAGTCATTTGACTAGTTAAGTCAAATGGCTTAACTAAAATTGCTGTTTAACAACAATAAAATAATCTGACCTCTCCTTTCCCAAAGGAAAGCCTGGGTCTTCTCCAGAACTGACAAATAGAGAAAAACAGAAAAGTTACTCTTAATTAATGACAAATATCAGCTATGTAAGCAGAAAGAAGAATACAATTTATATAAGCATTATTGCTTTGTCTTAAAGATAAAAACCTTTTTTTTACTAGTGGGTGGAAGAGGTTCAAAAATGACAATGCTTGCATTTTTAAAGCATGCCTGTTTATTTTCTATGTATAGTATAATGCCTTGGAACATTCCTATAGAATGTCAAACATCTGGATTAAGCATCAGTACTTTTGACACTGGGTAGACACACATGCAACACTCTTTTTTGTCCCTGGGGTATTTTACACTATTTGTCAATCTATTTGCATAGATAACTCCCTAATTCTTCCTAAATACCATAGGCTAAGATCCCACGGGATGATATAGTTTGTAACTGACCTGAAAGCAATCACCATACCACCTCTAACCCCCATTGAGCCATTGAAAACATCAGTGAAAAAGTAGTGACGTGACCATCAACATTCCACCAAGTGATTCATGCCTTTTTGACTTGCTCAGAAGTATGTGACTACTGGAATCATATCAGACTGCATTATTTCTTTCAGTAACATATAAATCTGATTTTCTGTTACTAATAACACTCACAGTACCTACAAACAACATAAGCAAGTCCTGATGTGTAATGTCTGCAGTACTAAGAAAAAAAACCGCAAGCCCTGTAAAGCACATGTTCAATAAAAATGAAATCTCCTTTCAACTGAAATGTGTGGAGAATTTTTAATAATGTAAACAGTGTTTACATTAATTTCACTTGAACTTTTGCAGGTGGAGGCAGCATATTTTGGGTAGCTTCTGGTCTTGATTTGTTAGTGAATAATGTTTAGCTCAAAGTTCCAAGAAGCTCCAAACTATAAGCATTCTAAGTTCAGGGTAAATGAAAGTGGAAGCTTAGACGGAAAGGACTACAAAAGAAAAGGAAGCACCTTTACAAAGAGCTATTATACCTGAGAGGCTCCATGCAAGACAGCTGAAATGTGAGCTTCAGTATTCAAAATAGAAAGGATACAATCATATGTCTGGTTAACTTACAGGAAATAGTTCCAGAGACAATTTTACACTAACTACAGTGATTTGGGCAATTTTTAAAAATAATACCAGCCAATTTCTCTCCATTATACTCTGCTGGCAGAAAATAAAACATTTTTCTTTGAAATGATTGCCTTTGGTTTTGTTAAATCATGCATTCTGTCAACATGTGGTCACCATTTTTACATGATCTTTTTGCTTCCCTAGAAAAGAATGAATTCACAGTCTGAACCCTGATATAAATATGTAATCTTGCAACTGTTAAGGCTTCTTCTATTACTGCAAAATGAAGAGATAAGAAATGGATGTGATATCAAAAGAAATGAAACAAAAAAAAAGAAGATGATGATGAGGATGATGACCAAATAAGTATAAAGCTCAGATTCTTGCATCTACTCCATAGCCAGACAAATGAAATGCTCACGCTGATCATTTTTCTTACTGTAACACAAAGGGATTGTGTGAAGTTCATCATTTTAAAACACTAATATTTGAAAATACATTTGAGAACCCTATTTATGCCAAGAAATATGTTCTAGCAACTTTGCTGCAGCTAGCAAAAGGTTAGAGGAACAGAGGTTGTAATACAATCTTAAAATAAGACATTATCTCATTATTAAATAAAGACTTTTTGGATATAATTGTAAAATGCCTGGGCTATAATTGCTTCCACTTGCTATGTCATCCTTTAGGATGCAGATCCTTATCTCCATCCTCCAGCCTGTACATTTTTTAAAGCTAAATTATTTTGCAAAAGTAAAGTGTAGATAATATGTTTTGTTGCTGTTCGTCTGAGCCTTTGTTTACTGATTTAGCAAGAAAGTACCTCTTTCTAAGATAATCACTGCAATATTGACTCCCCTGTAGCTGGGATTTACCAGAGTGGGCACTCAGAAAGCATCCTTGACAATGTTGGTTTTACTTTACACAACAGTTGGGCATATATTGCATCTCAAACTAATTTACAGTCAAAAAATACAGTGTTAAGCCTAAGAAAAACAACTGAGACACTTCAAATGAGTAAAGAAAAAAAAAAAAAAAACTCCAGATGAATCTGTAATTGTATAAAAATATAAAGGGCCAAAACAAAACAAGAACGTTTATATATGAAAGGCAAGGCAAAACAATAAATTGCTTCTACTCAGCGCATCATCCTCTAGGATGGAGACCCTAGAGATTCCAACACACAGAAAAAATGTAATAGCAATTTGGTTAAACTTAGAATGCATGTTTTAAGGGTATAGGTATAGGACATAGTCATTTGCTCCCACCCTCATCCAGGAAAACATGTAAAGTAAGTTAAAATGTAAACCACAGAAGGTGCTTCTTAAAAGGAGATTTTACCACTGAGTAGCAAAATGGGGCAAACGTTTAGATAAGATTTCAATTTGCTTGTAATAGAATCGTCTAAGTCTCAAGAGGGCAATCACCATGGAAAGAAGGCAAAGAAATTAATGCAGTTTCTGTGTCAAGGTAAAACCTCAAGTTACTAGACCACAGTTGGAACTTTTGACTAATCAGAATGATTTTTGTACTCTTGACTTCTTGTTTTCCTTTATAATTTCCTTGTGTTTTTCCCCTAAAAAGGTAGGATGCCCTATTTTCAAATCAGACATCTAATGGCAATGACGTCATAAAAACACAAGGCATCACCACTCACTCCATAAGACAAAGGGCTTCCAAAGGCTGGACTAGTGTTCAGTCAACACACACTGGCAAGACTCACTTTCCAGCAGCCACTCCGGTGTCGGTGCCCAGGCAACTCCAGCTGCTTGAACTCATACCCACACCTAAAGGCTATTGGCTTCAAGAGAATGCTCTTTAGTCATCACGCTGGCTGTGTAATTTGTTTTTAAAAACACATTTACAAAATTTAAAGAAACCACAGTCTCTTCCTTCTGTTTCCCATTAGCCAGTGTTAAAGAAAAAACAGGAAAATTTAATAAAAGAGCATTTAGTATGTTCTTGGTACTGTGCTGATTAATTATTTCATATGGTTTCTCTCACTGAAGGCATAAACAAACTTATGGTTATTTAGCTATAGATGCGGGCAGGGAGGTTTAAAGCGATTATATATTAATAATTTGCCTAAAGTCTTCCAGCTAGTCACTTGCAGAGCAGGGTTCAATGCCGAATTGATCTTACTACAAAGTTCTCACGCTCGACCACCATGGCCAACACCTGGCAGACAAGCTGACAGACTGGGAAGGAAGGATGTGTGAATTCTAAACATTGTGGGTATGAGAAGGTTACTTTTAAACCGTGTAAGTTATAATTTTAAAAAAACACATCAGCAAATTTAGAGGACTTTTTATGATCTCAGGATTTGATTTTGGGACCCAGGACTGTCGTGGTAAATTTGAGAAGTCTTATTTTTAAAAATTTATGAGTTCAGTTTACATAAATTTGGAAATAAAATAACATGGTTGCTTTGTGTGGCCATCTGCCACTCTCATAAGCATCTCTAGCTACAAAATTGAGAACACTGGTAGTTTTGCTATGGAGTTAATTGAAGCCTTCCTAAGAATAATTTTAATTCAGTATTTAGAGCCAAATTCTGCTTTATGGTCCACATTTCACATAGTATTTCTGAAAACTAGAGCAGGCCAGGGGTCTGATTGGCATTTCGAAATCTTTCAGATTAAAACATGATCCAGATATTTTCTGCTATTCATCCAGTACTGACACCAAGGCCCACAGAAGGGTAGTGGTTTCCAAGTGCAGGGTAGAAATAACGTACGACTCTGAACAGAGGAATGGCCCACAAGAATGTAGACTGTTCTGTCTTTACTTGTTATCTTGTCCTGTCACCTAATTATAATTAGCTAGTTCCCTCAACCTTTATATAAAAAAATGGCTAAATTCTCAAATTTATAAAGCTTAACACTTGTTTGGTTACAAAGCACAAAGGGATATTGTATATACATTTAAATTAGTATTTCTTCTCAACACTTTCTTCCACCCAAGGATCATAATATTTCATGATTTCTACTGATAAATGCCTTCTTTTTAAGTTGCCTCTCAGACCTCAACTTTGGCTTAAAGGCAGCAACTTTCTCTTCAGACACAGTGTGAGCACGCACCGCAGATAGTTCATCTGTTACTTTTCTCTATGTAGCTTAATTCAGCCATTGTCTCTGAAAAACAGTCAGTTGCTTTCACTAAATTTCATTTTGACCATTTACAAAACGAGAGATAAAGACTCACCAAAATTCTGAATATATTATGTGATTTATGGAAAGACAATAAAGAATTTGGGGGGATATCCCTAAGCATCTAGTATTATCATAACAAAAATAGTATTATTATTAGAAAGAGAGGAGAGGGAAGTGAACAAAAGTAATTATCCAAACTATAATTTGGCCTTAACAACACAGCACCACTCCCCAAACTAAGAAAAAGCTCTATAACGATGGGGTCTAAAGGAGAGCCCCGCACATCAGGTAAGGGTTAGCGAGAGGGAGTACAAGAACAACATCCTAATAGCGGGGACCACAGCACCCGCATGTGGGAAAGACATATAGTCTCACAGATGTGTTATCTTGTAGGTCCAGGAAGGCATGTGGAGTGTGTGGCAATTAATTCTGCCACAAGAAAAATTAAGATATACACTATCTCCATTTTCTTTACATGTTTTCTTCTTTCTACTCGTTATTCAAATGGTATCCAATATGGAGAACCAACCAGTTGAGGAGTTAAGAATTCAATTCAGAGTATTTCACTGCTAAATTAACCTCAGCTATTTTGTGAAATTATTTTTTAAAAAATTTAAAAAGTATAGAGGAATATCAAGGCAGACACAAAAGTCTCTCAGCCTCTAAAAGTCTTTCTATCCCCGGAAGTGACCACTATGGATTGTTTCTTGTGTACATTCCCAAAAGGGATATATACAGGCAAAAGCACATAGTATATGTAAACCTCACTTTATTTACATAATAAAATCATCCTTTCCATACTGGTCTGAAACTTGCAAATACATGTGTTGAACTTCAGGTGTCATCAACACACATAGAGCTCCCTTAACCTGTTTAAACACTAGACAGCATTTCATTGGATGAGCGTAGTAATTTATTTGCCCAGTTGCCTAGGGAAAAGCATTTTAAGCTATTTCAAAATTTTTTGTAGTAAAATAATACTGAAATAAATATTTCTACTCACTTTCCTGATGTATTGTAGAAATTTGTCAGTAGAGATGAAATTACGATGGAAAAGAATATGCAAAGTAAAAAAAAAATAATCCAGAGTAGAATAAACTGTTGGCTTAAAGGAAGCAAATCCATTTGTGAAAAGAAAATCTTTTGATTTGGTTATTTGACAATGACTAAAATAATATAGGTTCATGAACCCACGTGTATGTAGAGATAATAAAAAGAAGTTGCATTAGTATTGCTTTTTTTTTATTTTTTGAGACAGAGTCTCACTATTTTGCCCAGGCTGGAGTAAGTGCCATGGCGTCAGCCTAGCTCACAGCAACCTCAAACTCCTGGGCTCGAGCAATCCTTCTGCCTCAGCCTCCTGAGTAGCTGGGACTACAGGCATGCGCCACCATGCCCGGCTAATTTTTTCTATATATTTTTAGTTGTCCGATTAATTTCTTTCTATTTTTAGTAGAGACGGGGTCTCGCTCTTGCTCAGGCTGGTCTCGAACTCCTGAGCTCAAACAATCTGCCCGCCTCAGCCTTTCAGAGTGCTAGGATTACAGGCATGAGCCACCGCACCCAGCGCTGTATTGCTTTTTGCTTATCTTTGTATTGTAACAGAATTTTACATATTAATTCTAGTATTTTGGGAATTATATGGATTTATAACACTCCTCCAACTATTTAGATCTATAAAGTAATTGCCATGAATATTACAAAGGTATGACATTTTAAAATGTATAAAAAATTAACCATATTTTATGGAATCCTGCTATACCCTAATTGCTTTTCCACAAAGTACCTAAAATATAATGTAAGTAAAAATATAATGTAGAAACTGTTAGCTTGTGGCATACGACCATTCTTTTTTTTTTTTTTTTTTTTTTGCTTATAAGTATCAACCTATAGGTGGAATATCTGAAATAAGAAGTCATGTTAGTGATCAAAAAAGTCACTGCACTTAGCAAAATATCCTCCCCTTTTGTGTTCTCAGGTATTTAAATTCGGAAGCTACACAACAAAAAATGTCCATTCCACTCAAAGCTCTCTTTTGGGCCTTACTCTGTGTATAGAACAGGTAACAAAGGCCACCATGGAACTTTCTGAGCAGCCAACCAACATAAAACATGTGCTATATCCCCAAGTGCCTAGTACACAATGCATGATTTTGTGAACCTCTCACCTATAGCATATGAACAAGTTCCTAAAAACAAAGTGTGAAATTCAAACACCTTTGTCCTTAAAACAAGCACGGTCTGCCAAAAATGCTCTCTTCTGTGAACTTTTGGCATCAACAGGGCAGAATACAATATCCTTTGCGTTTAGCTGCCAAAGACATGAAACTAGATCCAAAAGGAAGAAGCCAGGTAAATTGTTTAGGCCCATGACCTAACATTCTCCTTGGCATAAAAAGATTCATTCTTTAGTCTTCCAATAAGTGTGGCCAATTGGAAAAGCAATAAATTCATTACTCTATAACACAGTGAGTAATTCAGATAAACAACCTGAAAACCCCTCTGAAAAATTACCAGTAACTCTTAAACACTGACTAAACCAGAAAAAAAAAATGCAAATTATTCCAAAATATCTATTTTTATTTTCTAATCAATATGATGACTGTTTTTTTTTTTTATCATAACTCAAAGTCTGTTAAAGATATACAGGAATATTCATTTGTAACTTCCTGAAGATAATTAGGAAATGATACCATCTCAATGTCAAAAAGTTTCATGATGTTAAAAAAAAAAAATCCCCAGAGATAATCTCCTTCCATGGCAGTACTGGGTCCTGAACAGAGCTGGAAGTGTTAGGGCGAATCAAGAGTCAATTAGTGTGACACATACTAAGTGTCTTCCACACAGTGGAAGTCTGGTAGGTTCTGGGGCTACAATGCCACATGTGTAGGGAGTTTATAATCTGGTGAGGAAATAAAAGACAATTACACAAATAAACGTTACAACATAGAACACAGTAAGTGCCATCAGAGAGACACAAACCAATCACTCAAGATGAACATTTGTGTCTTCGAATGACAGGACTCCAATTCTCCTTAATAGTCCCTCTCCTCATTCAAGCATTCATTTATTCACTCAAAAAACACTTATTACCCATCTCGGTGCTAAGAAAAACAGATACAGTGAGAAACATAAGAGACAGAGGCCTTGCCCTCTTGAAATCTTCCTTTCTGTGGAAGAGATAGCATTAAATAATGACACAATAAGAGAAATAACAAAGATACTAATAATCATCATATCTGACATTTATTCAGTGCTTACTATATGTCAGTGAGCTAAAATGCAAGACATGTATCATCTCCATCATCCTTAGAGCAACATTATGATGCAGGGAGGCACTGAATGGAATTTAATCTGGTCTGTGGCATCGGGCTGCCTAGATTTGAGTCCTGACACCAGCACTTGGTTAGGTATGTAATCTTGGGCACGTTACTTAACCACCCTTTGCCTAAGCTCTTCCATGTGTAAAATGATATTAATACCATGTTCTGCCAAATTTAAAATGCCACTGAAAGTCAGACATCCGAATTCCAGAAATACTATGGAAAATTTGTCTTAGACTCTACTAAATATCATGATGTAACAATATCCACCTTATATGGTTGCTGTGACAAAGAAAAATATGGAGCCCTGACATAAGTTTTAATAAATATTAATTCAATACTATTTTAATTAATTTAAATAAAACAGTAGTGACAAACCCTAAAGGGCAGAGAAGCGGGACTGCAACTGCTTAACATCTAGATGGAGGAAGACCCGTTCAAAGGCTCTTTGTGGTAACTCAGGAGTGAGGTAATCAAGGATGCTGGTTTAGACTAGAGCAGAAGTTCTCAACCGACATCTCAGGCTGGATAATTCTTTGCTGGGGGGGCTTTCCTGTGCATTGTAGGATGTTTAACAGCATTCCCTGCTTCTACCCACTAGCTGCCAATAGCAACTCCCCAGTTACAACAACCAAAAATGTCTCCAGACGTTGCTAAATATTCCCTGGGGGACAAATCATCCCTCATTGAGAGCCACTGGACTAGAGTGATCTCAGAAGTTAGAGAGCAGCAGAGAGATTCTGGAAACACTAAAGAAAAAAAAATCAATAGGGCTTGCTGATGAATTGGAAGAGAGAACAGTGGCAAGGGTACAACCCTATTCAGGGTTTCTGACTATAACTAAACAGGTGGTGATGCCATGCACGAGACAGAAAACACTGGAGCCAGACAGACTCGAGGGGCAAAACATGTGTTCGGTTTGAGACCTGCAGAATTTGAGCTATCATCATGACATCCTGGTGGTCCTGATCTCACGAGCACACTTTGATATCCAAAGTAAAGCTCAGAAAGGAAATCTGGTGACAGGGTGAACTACTTGAGCATTATCAGCATAGATATGGTAATTGAGGGTATCTACGCAAAAGGTTTCGCTTAAAAATAAAATAAAAAATTAAAAAAAAAAAAAACACTTAAATCGTATTATGTCATTGTTGGAGACCAGAACGTTTCTACAATGAAATTGTCATAGCCCTTCAATGCTGTAAGATAATGCCTTACAAAATTATTTCAGTATTTTCAACCAAAAAGATCTCCAAGTGTACAGGTACAACCAGAGTACACTTATATTGGAGAGATGGCATGAAGTAAAATGTAACTTAAAAGTATGCATGGTTCACCTCAATCAAGGATGCCTTTTTAAAGGCTTAATTTGCAAAGCAAAGTTAAAAATGAAGATCAGGAGTGACTTGGGGGGAGGGAGGGGGTCTACTTGTCTTTTTGCAGAAATCAGTGATCTCCTATCCCAGCATCTTGAATTATATTCTGATTGCAACTACCTTCACTGAGACCCAAGCATTTCTCATCAGAGCTCGGATTCACTTGATTTCTTCCCTAGTGGTGTATGATAAACATAAGAAAGTTCAATTCTTAATCACTTCAGGCCTCTAGAATTTTTGAAGACAGAGTCCATGACCTCAGGGATTGCTTGCTGGGAGGAAAAAAACCCTAGTTCAGTTCTATTATTTAGCTCCCAAAGTCTTAACCTTGACTGACAGTGTCTCTCACTGCCAAAGGAACCAAAAAGAACATCTGCAGTTCCCGAGTGGCTCTCTTCCAAACATTTTCCTTGGCCAGTATTAAAACAAGGTCCAATAACCTCCTTATATGAGAATGAGTGAAAATGTGTGTGTGTGTGTGTGTGTGTGTGTGTGTGTGTGTGTGTTCCTGTGACTTTTCAAGAAATTCTCCATTCATTCAGCAACACATTTGCTATATTTTGGAAAACACTATTTTGCCCAAGAATTCTTACCACTTTTCCTATATAATACTTAGGGATAATACCCGATTAACTCCAAACTCAATATAAATATAGGAGGAAAATGACATTTGATAGGATCCACTTTGGAAAGCATGATTCATTTGCTCATTATATGGGTAAGTGTACCTTGCAGAAATTCCAAACTACTTAGACTTTAAAACTATAGCCATTTTTCATTACCTGAACATTAGCGCGAATAACACAAAATAAAACCTATCTATGTGAGACCTTCATTAAAATCACAAACAACCTGAATCTCAGGGAGGAACAAAAAGAAGATAATGTCACAAACATGTGAAAAGGATATTCTCATACTAAGGAGAGAAGTGGTTCTTACATTTATTTCTGATATTTCAGAATGTACCTTTGTTTGCGGTTCTTCTGCTATACTACAAATACTTATGATCAGAACCCTGAAAAGACTAACAGGATAATTTTGATTGGATAAAAGATCCAACTATAGCACGTTGTGGACAAAAGTGGATAGGGAAGATCACCCTAGAGAGTATTTCTATTTCATTCATTCATTCATTCATTCATTCAAATAGTTCTTGAAAGCCAACTGTATGATGGTCATGAGATATTCAAGGATGATTAAGACATGATAAAAAAAAAAGTTATAATCCAATAAAAGAAGATGGACAGATAAGACTCTCTTCTAGGTTTGAGACTGCCTATTGGCCTTCTGTCTTTCCATGTAACACAGGTACCTCAAACACAAAACTGAGATCTTCATCTTCCTGGGAAAACTTGATGCTCCCCAGTGATGCCTATTCTTGTTAAATGGCACCACCCACTGTCCACATAAGAACACTGGGCAGCATCATGTATTTCTTCTTCCCCTAACATCAGATATCTAGTCACTTACAAATTCTCTCATCACTCCTAAGAATTTCTAGGATCCATTTATTTCCATTTCTGGTACCACCTACTCTAAGCCACCATCCTCTTTCCTTAACTATTACAATAACCCCTATTCCTTTCTTTGTGGTCCTATCTCATTGGCCCCCTTCTAATCTTTTCTCTGAACTACAGAGAGATCTTTCCATAGTGTAACCTTCCCAGGTCTCTCTCCTGCTCAGAAACTTACGTGGCTTCCCCTGTCTTTAGCATAAGCTCCAAACCTATCAACCTGTTTTGAAGGCCCTGCATGAACCAGCTCCTGCTCTTTTCCATCCCACATGCTGAATTAACACTGCAGCCATACCTGGGAGCATTGGTCAGCTCCTCTCTCACACTCCTCTCCAGGGCCTCTCCTACCTGGCCTCATTCCCCTTCACCTCTTCCCTCTTTCCAAAATAAGAACTACTCATCCTTCAGCAGTGAGCAGTCACTTCCTCTGGAAGTCTGAGTCACGTGTCCTCCTAACATGCTTTGTGGTGTCCTGTTCCCCACTGTTAGAGTACAAACCACATGAGGTTCAAATTGCTTGTTTGACTTTGTTCCTGACTAGAGCATAAACTTTAAGATGACAGGAACACAGCTCAGGGTACTATGATACTACAAAGGAGAAATTGTGGCCAATTTTACTTCAGATCAAGGAAGGTTTCTTCAGGTAAGTGGTCCTTCAGACAGTCATTAAAAATGAGAGTTTCCAGGAATACTGGCAATACTAAATTGGGTATCTTGGAACAAAAGGAGCATCACAAGGAAAATGAGAAGCCATTAAGCAGTATGGCAACTTACAGGGCACATAAATGTGGCTTGAATAGGGGAGAAGTGAAGAGAAGCAAATGACAAAGCTGGAGAATTCAGCAAGGATCAGACAGTGGAATTCCTTTGAATCTTTCCCAGTGAATTTGGCCTTTATATGTAGACAATGAGGAGTCTTTAAAGGATCACACACAATGGAAAGACCTGACTTTAGGAAGATCCCTCTGGACTCAATGAAGACTGCAGTCACATGGTTACCAGGGGAGTGGAGGACAGGGAATGAGCAGGACTCTATGCAACCTCCCGGGGGCCTGAACTAGGCAGAGGCAGCCGCGGCGGAGAAGAGGGCCTGCACAGGAGAGCCTTTGAAGCCCTGGAGTTAGATGCACCAGCAGAGATAGAGACAAGAAAAACCCAAGAATGGATTTCCAAAGTACATCAAAAATCAGAGGAATAGTAACAAGAATAGGAACCATAAAGGCAAGTTAAAGGAAGTGGAAGGTTATCCAAAGAAAGGTGTTACAAAAGCACAGAAACAGATATTCTGGAAGAAGGGAGCTGCCCACAAAGTCAAGAGATGAGGAGGAGAACCCACTGGATGTTGGCAATTAAGCAGTCACTGAGAAAAGGCATTCCCTGATGTGAGACGATGGGAGACAGCGGGAATGAAGAGCTAGATTTCCATAGCGAAGTGGAAATTTTCAGCAAACGTTGTTGTTTTGAGAAACGTGGCTGTGAAGGAAAGGAAAAAGTAGCTAGAAGGGGACATAGGGTGAGGAGAGATTGTTTTAGTGCTGGGAACGTTTGAGCCAGCTTACATGCTGGTTGGAAAGAGTAGAGGGAAATTATAAATGACCACTGGGCAGGACCAGATCCCCAGGTGGACGATCACGGGTCGAGTATAAAGAAAAGAATTTGGAACCCAGAGTGCAAAAATATGTTCAAAATGATTACGTCTTTAACATAGTCAAATTTAAAGACAGAAAAAAACCTAAATATGATTAGAATAATAAAATTGTACTGATAGCCGAAGGTATTATCATGCATTTTGCTGCTGCATTTGTTTTGTTGCAATCTTTAAGCTTGTTTTCTAGGAATTGAAATGGTGTAGTTTATATATGGCTATTATAATTTTGAGATATTAAAAAAGAAAAATAAACTGAATTCTGCTAGGAGATATTGCTTAGTATGATATAACCGCAGAAATAGCATCAAAAACAAAGGCAGCAGAGAGGTACCATAGAGAAAAATGCTGGAAATTCCAAATTATTCACATATTTGCTACCATGAAAACACATCCCAGAAAAAAAATAAAATGTACTTTTAAATATTAAAATAAACTATTACACTTTCAGTTAGCAAATTTAAAATCTAAACCTAACACACACAATTGCCATCTTCTGAAAAGAGTTCATGTGATTCATTCATTCAATTGATTTTTCCCTCATCAATCATTTATTGATTACCTATTGAATGCTCTGCATACACCCCGTACCCAAGGGAAGGGAAGAGTTTTCAAAAAGGAAGTTCTTGGCATTAAATAACGTACTGTACTATATTATTGGGATAAAAATCATACATATATGTGGTAGCCAGAGAAGAAGCGCAGAGAAACAAGGAGAGAAATGAAGAACATTAACACTGTCCTGTCTAAGATGTGGGAAGCACTGGTTCCAGACAGAAAAGGATTTCTAAAAGGGGTGTTTGCTTGCCATTTAAATGCAGCCATTTACAAGCAATAAAAACTGGCTGACAAAAAGTAGGAAGGACATATTGGTAAGGAGGAGGCCTGGAGACAAATATGCGTAAGCCCAGATGAGAGACATTCCATTTTTGTCATTTGAATCACTAATCACATTTTATAGCAGCCATTTAGTTTTAATTTTTTCTTCACTAATATTAAATAAAAAATATTAACAAGTTACTAATTAGGTAACATAAAAGTATTATTGGGTGTAACCTGCCTAATTATTGAACATTTAAAAGATAAAATTTGAATAACTTCAAGTCGTACTATAGAAATACGAAATCACGGCAAAATTCTCCTTGAACCAAAAGACAGAAAATTATAACATAGGAGGGACCTTTTGTCCCATTATCTCACTATGTAAGATTTAGATATTCTACCCGTTTTATGCCTGTTCTTCATATTTGAACCTATACAATCTGATTATCTGACATCACTTTCTTCTTTTAGTGCCCAATCCTTATTATGGATGATTTCAATATTCATGTGAATAACTCTATAAATATCTCCTCCCTCTGCCTGGGCCCCCTTCTTCGTTTGCTTCCATAAATATATACAATTGCACAATATTTCCATTATACATCTACTCACTCATACTAATGACCGTGTCATCTTTAAGTATGGAGTTTCAGATTTGTTGAATTTGGTTTCCCAGCTGTCAAATTTAAAATCACCACCTCCTCCAATGGTATCTTCCTCATTCATAAGAACATAAATGCCATATAAGGTCAGCTCAACAAATGAAGCTGCAACATCAAAGAATGGTTTACTGGCGAGTGCTCTAATGACTCTTCGTGACATTGAAGTGGTGGTAAAATGTGCCGCACGTACAAAAACATTCCTTTATTTCATGGTAGACCTGCTGACCAGGGCATGAAAATTCCTAGTCTTAATTTTACAGCCATGAGTTCATACATCCCTCTTCAACTTATCAGTACTGCTACATTCCATAAAACATCTCACTCATCCCTGCCGTGTCTGTAACTTAGGGTTAAAACATGGAAGGTTATTTGCTACATTGAGAATATGTGCTTTTCTCTTAACAAGGATTAACTACATTGCTAATGAAGAAAATGCAAATCCCAGTCAAATGGTACTTTCCATTTTCTCTTAACATACTTGACACCTGGCGGGCATACTAAGAATTCAGCCAATCTGAGAGGGCTCTGTTTTTTAATCAAGTTCTGACCACATTTTACAAAAACAAGGTAGTCAAGACCATCAAGAATTTTGTTACCCTAAATCATGCCCATCTTGTATTATTAAGTATTATTCACAAATATTAAACTCGGCTGATGACCTTTGCTCTATTTATGTATTTTATTCATTTATTTATTTATGTCTTTATTTTATTTATTTATTTTTGAGACAGTCACTCTGTTGCCCTGGGTAGAACACAGTGGCATCACTGTAGCTCACAGCAACCTCAAACTCTGGGCTCAAGTGATCCTCTTGCCTCAGCGTCCCAAGTAGCTGGGATTACAGGCATGAGCCATCGCGCCTGGCCTTATTTATGTATTTTAATCTCTTCGATCATTTCTCAAAACCCTAGGTTTTGATTTTGCTTTCAGCTTCCATTTGTATTCCAGCCAATAAATTTCCACCAATATTCTACCACCTTCTCCTTTTTGCTGTTATTTTTTCCCTTCCTTTATTCTGGCTTCCAATATTTCTGCCTATGTAAAGGTCACTATTAAGACAACCAGCAATGACATGGAATCAATCCTATGCTATAGGAAAACACATGCTATACCAGTTTTTCTCCTGAGCTTCCATCCACCATTTTCAGAAGCACTGTATGCTACACTGCACTGTAGCAATGAGAAAACTACTGTCCATGTCTCTGGCTTCAAGGTGCTGACCTTCCAGCAGAGTTGGCATGGATCATGCTCTCCTCTGGCACCTGGAACTGTATTAAATATTAGCCCTTCCTCAATCCTCAATTTGTCCTTCGGCCTCTTATTCCTTTTTTCCTCTTCTCTACTCGCTCTGAATGATTCACGGTGATTTACTCTAGGTTATCAGTAGCTGGCCACAAACCAAATCCAGCAGGGTCTGGGGACCAGGATGAAGAGGCACCAAGGAGTCAAAGTGACCATGCAAGAACTGCAGTGCCAGTGTCCCTGCAGAGTCACCATTCCGCTAACATAAAAGGTGGAGTTACTATGCATTGGGAAATTGAGGCTTGATGCACATACTATCCAATGCAGGTATTTTTCCTAAACATACAGGAGAAACCTATTTATTGGAGCATTTAATTTATTGAGTACTAATACCTTCATGTCTTCCAACTGCACAGAATAAATTCCAAAGAAAGCTTCAGATGCCAGGCAGTGCCAGCATTTTTGGAGAATGTGGGAGGAGACTAGGAAGCTCTAACATGGACTCATCAATTTATTAAAATATTGATATACTTCCACATCTGTTTTTTTTTTTAACCTTTTTTATTTTTTATTTCAGCATATTACAGGAGTACAAATGTTTAGGTTACATATTGCCTTTGCCCACCCCACCTGAGTCAGAGCTTCAAACGTGACCATGCCCCAGATGGCGCACACCGCACCCATTAGGTGTGAATATACCCAACCCTTCTCCCCGCGTCCGACACCTGATGAATGTTACTACTATGATATCTGTTTTTAAATAGTCTCTTCCCAGTGCCCACCTAGTATAACCACTGGGCCTCCAGGACTCTGCTCTGGCACTGATTGAGGCTCTGATGAGTCATTTGAACCTTTCAAATACCACTCTTGGATGGAAATGACTCATTTTTCAATTAGAAAATAATTTTTTAAATTCTCACCTATTTTTCCATCTCTTACACTGTATCTATTTTCTTCCCAATATGTCTTCTACCTTTGACATTGTCCACGTAAAGGACATTCCTCCTGGAAGTTTCCTTAATTAAACTATTTTTCACCAACCAACATAAATTTGGGTCCCATCTAGTCCCACTAACACATTCTCTTAACACTCATATTTGACTCTTCTATTTGATTCTATGATTACACACTCGCCTACTTTGTTTTCTTTTGGGAACAAAGATGTCATACAAAACCTGCACAAGATTGGAGTAGAAACGATGTGGGCAAAGAGAAGGAAAAAAGTATAGGATTTGATGTTAGTTTTTTACCTTAGAATAAGCAAACGTAAAATTCGGTACTTCTAAGCTAGTCCCCGGAACAGTGGGGTTTATTTACAAGAATGGTGCAATAAGAAAATGCTTCCATGCAGGCTGACTACCTTTGGCAATTTTAAATAATTTGGCTGCTATAGTAAGAAAAGAACCATGTCCAAAGACTGTTCCATAAAATCTGTCCTACTCTTAAAGTTGCAAATATTCCTGCCCAAGGACAGGCATTCTCCATCTGGGAAGGGCCTTTTCTGTGACCAGTTGTGTTATTTCAGGATCAGTGAGAGAGAAGGTGAACAAACACATGCCCAGTCAGCCAGGGCAATGAGCAAGACCCGGATGATCAGCATCACAGATACCACACTCCAACTGCTCTTGTACCCTGCTCCTTAACTGGTCACTGACTTGGAAAATCTAAGTACGTATCATTTTTCTCCTGAAAATGTAATGCATTCAGGGATACAGGTAATGCAGCTTTATCATCCTTAGGGTTTACCAAATGGCAGGAATAACAAAGTTTGTTATGGAACAGGAACTTTCCCAAGTTAACAATAGCAAATGTTAGAGTTGGGATAGGCTGTACCAAAAAAGTTGTTTCAATCATATGCAAATAACACAGAAAATATATACACTTGTTTTTTTTAAAAATACTAAGTATCTCCTAAGTGCCAACCACCGTAGAAGATCAGGTTACACTAATAAACAGAGCTCCTTCTCTGTCTCTAAGGAATTTATGGTCAACTGAGGAGATGACTAGTGAACAGCACATTACAAATCAAAGTGATAGTGCCACAAACAGGTAACTATACGGTGCTATGGAAGAATTTAGAAGTGGCTAACCAAGGCTTGGAAAAGCTGGAAAGACTTCTTAACAGAGATATGACAAAAAAATTTTTTAAAGGTTCCAGCCAGCAAAACGGGCTGGGGTGGCAAAAGGAGGTAATATCAAGGTGTATTTCACAACAACGTTTTAGAACAGTAAAAATAAAACATATTGGGTTAAAACGGTGCCATCCTTCCTATTCAAAATAGGGGTATGCAGCTTTTTCTGATCCTGAGAAAAAATAGAATGCCGTTTTAAAAATTACATTCAAATATACCCTAGGGCAAACATCTTCCTGGGATTCGTGTGCAATTATTTATCTGTTGCTTGGCAGAATATCTTATCACTAGCCAACACACCTGTTATGCCACAATATTTACATAGAAAAATCACGTTGTTTTTCTGAAAAATCTTGCTGACCTCTAAAATGCCTAAGATGTTTCAAAATTATGAAGATTAATCTGTGTGCACATATATTTAAAAATATTTTGTTCATGCCATTCTTGGATTTCCTTTAATATTTTTCCATCCATTCCCCCTCTCATCTATAACATTAGAATATGACAATGTAATTTTATTTAGTCCCATGAATTTCTGTCATATGGTGTTTTTACTATGTTTCAAGACTTCTGACCTGGGTAAAATAAAAATATGAAAATGACCCCATCATATGGTATTCTTCAGCTGTAGGCACTATTATTCTGTCTTTGCAGTGTTATAAACAGACTCCTGTCTCAGGTCAGACATAACAATGTAGAATTTAAGAGTCAGATGCTGAAGAAAAGAAAACAGGGTCTAAAAACCCTTGGTTTACCATTTACTAGCTCTAAGCTTCCATATCCTCATCTGTAAAATAAAGATAGTAACAGTTGTTACTTTTTAAATGAAATACTACAGTAAAACATTTAGCCCATCGCCTATTAATAACACCTAGTAGAAGCTCCTTAAGTGTTTCTAACATTATAGATAAAATTGTTTTTGTTTTCCTTAAATGTAGAGACCAGTTACAAAAATTTAAGCAAACAAATATTATGATGCACTCAAATAGTTAAGACTCAGAAGTTCTGACAGAAAAGTCTGCCAAAGGAGGAATCCAAGAAAATCTTGCATAGTAGGCTGGCAATGAGTAAAATTCATATTGCTAGTCTTCAACAAAATTCCAGCAAATAAAATTCAGTGACATACTAAAAGGATTACACACTTTGACACAGATTTATCCTAGGAATGCAAAGTTGGTTCAACAATATTATGAGAAAAAAGGGGGAAAAAACCACATGATCATGTTAATTGCTACAGAAGATAATTTGACAAAAGTAAATACCCTTTCATGATTAAAAAAAACACTCAGAAAACTAGGAATAAAAGATATTTACAAAAAACCTGCAGCTAGCAGCATACTCGACGGAGAAAAACTCAAAGTTTCCCTCCTAAAATCAGAAACAAGTATGCCTACTTTTACCACTGCTATTCAACATTATACTGGAAGTTCCTGACAGAGTAATTAGACAAGAAGAAATAAAAGGCATCAAAGCGGAAAGGAAGAAGTAAAACTATCTCTGTTAACAGATGACTTGAACCTGTATAGAAAATCCCAAGAAGTCAAGAGAAAGCTACTAGAGCTAATAAATTAATTAAGAAAAGTGGCAGGTTAGAAGATTAACAGACAAGAACCAGTTGTGTTTCTACAGATCAGAAATGAACAATGTAAAAGAAAAAATTAATAAAGCAATTCCATTTATAACAGCATCCAAAAGAATAAAATACCAAGGAATAAATTTAGCCACGGATAGACTTGTACATTGAAAACTACAACATACTGCTAAAAGAAATAAATTGTTTGAATTATTTAAATTACCAGTAAAATATTTAAATTATTTAAAATAGATGGCAATGAGTATGTCATCTTCTATCCTTAGAAAACAATTCAGTAAATGTTATTTTTAACCAAAAGCATATTGCAATATTGATGCAATCTTTACAGAAAGGTATCCCCCTTGTATCATAAATGTTTTGGGTTAGCAGGGAATGACAATAAAAATAATGTACTTTAGGTATCTAGAATAAATTATTAAAAGCTATTAATAAATTCAAAAAAAATAAAAATAGATGGAAAAACATCCCATGTTCATGAATTGGAAGACTTAATATTGTTAAGATGTCAATACTACCCAAAGCAATCTATCTACAGATTCAATTTAATCTCTGTCAAAATCCCAATGGCCTTTTGTTACAGAAATGGAAAAGCTGATCCTGAAATTCATATGGAATTGCAAGGTATTCCCCAATAACCTAAGCAGTCTTGAAAAAGAGAACATAGGTGAGGGACTCACACTTCCTGATTCTGAAACTGTAACAGCAGAGCTATAGAAATCAAAATAGTGTATTATCTGCATAAGGATAGACATGTAGATCAATGGAATAGAATTGAGAGTCCAGAAATAAACCCATACATCTATGGCCAACTGATTTTCAACAAGGGTTCAATTCCATTCAGCAGAGAAAGACTAGTCTTTTCAACAAATTGTACTGGGACAACTGGATTTCCACATGCAAAAAAATGAAGTTGGACCCCTCTACATCACACTGTCTACAAAATGAAACTCAAAATGGATCAGTGACCTAAATAAAAGCGCCAAAACTATAAAATTCTTGAAGAAATCATATGGGAAATCTTAATGACCTCAGATTTGGCAGTGGATCCTTAGATATGACACCAAAAAAGAATGAACAGCAAAAGAAAATAAGTAGATAAACTGAACTTCATCAAAACAAAGTTTTGTACATTAAAGGACACTATCATGACAATGAAAAGACAACCTACAGAATGGGAGAAACTATTTTCAAATCATATACCTGATAACAGTATAATATACACAACATACAGAGAACCAAAACTCAGTAAAATCCACCCGATTTAAAAATGGGCAAAGAATTTGAATAGACATTTTAAAAAGGAGATAAACAAATAGCCAATAAGCCCTATGAAAAGATGCTCAACATCTTCAGTCATTACGGAAATGCAAATCAAAACCACAATGAGATCTCACTTCATACCCACTAGGATGGCTATAATAAAAACAAAAAGGAAAATAATAAGTGTTGGTAAGGATGTGGAGACATTGAAACGCTCACACATTGATAGTAGGAATGTAAGATGATGCAACTCCTATGGGAAATAATTTTATGGTTCCTTAAAAACTTCAACACAGAATTACCATATGACCCAGCAATTTCACTCACAAGTATATATCCAAAAGAATTTAAAACAGGGACTCAAATAGACACCTACATCCCAAAGTTCAAGCAGCATTATTCACAATAGACGAAAATTGGAAACAATCCAAGTGTCCATCAACAGATAAATGAATAAACACCATGTGATATATACATACAGTGGAAAACTATTCAGCCATGAAAAGGAAGTCTGATACATGCTGTGACATAGAAAAAAGTAAGTCATTCATGCTAAGTGAAATAAGCCAGACACAAAATGTCAAATATTATGAGTCCACTTATATGAAATAATTAGAATAGGCAAATTCATAGAGACAGAAAGTAGATTAGAGTTTACCAGAGGGTGGGGAAAGAGGCAATAATGGGGGAGGGGGTTTCTTGCTTAATGGGTACAGAGTTTCTATTTGGGGGTCATGAAAATTTCTGGAAATAGATAGTGGCTGCACAACATTGTGAATGTAACTAATGGCACTGAAATGTACATTTGAAAATGGTTAAAATGGCAAATTTTCTGTTATATACAGTTTACCACAATAAAAAATATTTTTAAAAATTTGTATAGCTAAAATTTTTGTTTCGTTCATAATTTTCTATATAGGCAGTATTCGTCTTCACTAATAGTATATAAATCACAAGTATTTATAAATTTCTAGATGAACGATTTTTTATTTCAAAATATTAAGGGTTGTACAAATGTTTCAGGTTACATGGATCATTTCTGTAATGTTTGAGTCCCAGCTATAGGTAGGCCCATCACCCAAATAGTTTTCATATTACCCATTAAGTTATTTCCCTCCCCTCACCTTCCCTCCCCCCTGGTTAATTTCCACTGAATTTTACTTCCCTCTGTGCAGATATGTGCTCTTCCATTAGTTCCAATTTAATAGTGAGTACATGTGGAGTTTGTTTTTCCATTCTTGAGATACTTCACTTAGGAGAATAGTCTCCAGTTCCATCCAGATTGTTGCAAAAGGTATTATTTCATCTTTTTTATAGTTAATTAGTACTCAATGGTATATAAAGACAATATTTCATTAATCCACTCATGAATTGATGGGCATTTGAGTTGATTACACATCTTTGCAGTTGTGTGTTATGTTGCAATAAACATTCCAGTGCAGGGCAGGTATCCTTTTGATGAAAAGTCTTCTTTTCCTTTGGGTAGTTACCCAATAGTGGGATTGCTGGGTTGAATGGTAGGTCTACTTGTAGTTCTTTTTAGGAATCTCCATACTCTTTTCCATAGAGGTCGTACTAATCTGCAGTCCCACCAACAGTATATAAGTGTTCCTTTCTCTCTGCATCTACGCCAGCATCTATTGTCATTGGACTTTCTAATAAAAGCCATTCTAACTGGGGTAAGGTGATATCTCATTGTGGTTTTGATTTGCATTTCCCTGATTAGTGACATTGAGCATTTTTTCATAAGTTTATTGGTCATTTGTCTTTCTTCCTTTTAGAAGCTTTTGTTCATATCTTTTGCCCACTTTGTAATAGGGTTATTTTTCTCTCACTGATTTGCTTGAGTTCCCTATAAATTCCTGCTATTAGGCCTTTATTGGATGTGTATCTTGCAAATATTTTCTCCCATTCTGTAGGTTGTCTATTTGTTCTGTTTATTATTTCCTTAGCTGTCCAGAAGCTTTTTAGTTTAATCAAATCCCATTTACTTAATTTTTGTTATTGCCATGATTGTCACTGGGGTCTTAGTCATAAATTCTTTGCCTAGGCCAATATCTGCAAGAGTTTTTCCAACATTTTCTTCTACAGTTCTTATGGTTTCATGCCTTAAATCTAAGGCTTTTATTCATCTTGAAATAATTTTTGTGAGTGGTGAGAGATATGGATCATATTTCATTCTTCTGCATGTAGCTATCCAATTCTCTCAGCACCTTTTAGTGAATAGGGCTTCTTTTCCCTTATGTACATTGTTGTCTGCTTTGTCAAGTTCAGTTGGTTGTAGGTAGATGATTTTATATCTCGGTTCTCTGTTCTGGTCCATTGGTCTATGTCTCTATTTTTGTACCAATACTGTGCTATTTGGGTTACTATAGCCTTGTAGTATAGTTTGAAGTCTGGTAATGTGATGCCTCCAGATATGTTCTTTTTGCACAAGACTACTTTGGCTATTGGGGCTCTTTATGTTTCCAAATGAAGTGCAGAATTATTTTTTTACAGATCTATGAAGTATGACTTTGGTGATTTGATGGAGACTGCGCCGAATTTGTAAATCACTTTGGGTAATATTAATATAAACATTTTCAAAATGTTAATTCTACCTATCCATGAACATGTTATGGTTTTCCATTTGTTTCTATCCTCCATGATTTTGTTCCTCAGAGTTTAATAGTTCTCCTTATAGAGGTCTCACCTCCTTGGTTAGGTAAATTTCCTAGTTATTTTATTTTCTTTGTGGCTATTGTTAATGGCATTGAGTCTTTTATTTGACTCTCAGCGTTACTGTTATTAGTATTAATATATAGAAATGCCACTAAGTTATAAACACTGATTTTGTATCCTGAGACTTTGCTGAATTTATTTATCAATTACAGGAGACTCTTGGTGAAATCTTTGGGATTTTATAGATATAGGATCATATCATTAGCAAAGGGCAATAGTTTGACTTCTTCTTTCCTGATTTGAATACTCCTAATATTCTTCTCTTGCCTGACTTCCCTGGCTAGGACTTCCAGCACTACGTTGAATAGAAATGTTGACAGTGGACATCCTTGTCTTGTTCTATTTATTAGGAATGCTTTCAAATTTTCTCCATTCAGTATGATGTTGGCTGTGGGTGTGTCATATATGGCTTTTATAGTTCTGAGATACGTTCCTTCTATACCTAGTTTGTTGAGGGTTTTTACCATGAAAGGGTTCTGGATTCTGTCAAATGCTTTTTCTGGATCTATTGAGATGATCATGTGGTCTTTGTTTTTGCTTTCATTTATGTGGTGAATCACATTTATTGATTTACATATGTTGAACCATCCTTGCATCACTGGAATGAAGCCCACTTTATCCTGGTGGATTATTTTTTTCATGTGCTATTGAGTTTGGTTTACTAGTATTTTATTGAGAATTTTTGCATCTATATTCATAAGGGATATTTGTCTGTAGTTTTCTTTTTCTGTTGTGTATTTTCCTGGCTTTGGTGTCAAGGTGATACTAGCTTCATAGAATGAGTTTGGGAGGGTTCCCTCCTTCTCAATATTATGGAATAATTTCTATTATGGGCAGGTCTTCTTTGTAGGTTTGATGGAATTCAGCTATGAATCCATCTGGTCCAGGGCTTTTTTTTTGTTGGAGTTTTTTTTATTACTGATTCAATCTAACGGTTCTTTGTCTGTTCAGGAGTTCTATTTCTTCCTGCTTGAGTTGGGCAGTTGTGTGTTTCCAGGAACCTTTTCATTTCCTCTATGTACTGTAGTTTATGCACATAGAGATTTACATAGCATTCATGGATGATGTTTTGTATTTCTGCTGTATCAGTTGTAACGTCACCTTTTTCATTTCTGATTGAGCTTATTTTTCTCTACTTTCTCTTCTGTTCTTGGTTAATCTAGCAAGAGGTCTGTTGATTTTGTTTATTTTTCTGAAGAACCACCTTTTGTTTCATTAATCCTTTGTGGGTTTTTTGTTTGTTTTCTAATTCACATAGTTCTTTTTACACTCTATTCTTTTTTATTTCAGCATAATATGGGGGTACAAATGTTTAGGGTACATATATTGCCTTTCCCTCCCCCCAAGTCAGAGCTTCAAGCGTGTCCATCCCCTAGACAGTACGCATCGCACTCATCATGTATGTTTTCACACAGTTCTGCTCCAACTTTCATTATTTCTTTTCTTCTGGCTTTGGGTTTGCTTTGTTCTTCCTTTTCCAGTTCCTTGAGGTGTAACATTGGGTTGTTAACTTGTGATCTTTCTGTCTTTTTGATGTGGGCATTTAAGGCTATGAATTTTCCCTGTGGAATGCTTTTGCTGTGTCCCAAAGATTTTAATAACTTGTGTCCCCTTTGTCATTCAGCTCAAAGTATTTTTTGATTTCTATCTTAATTTCATTCTTGACCCAATAATCATTAAGCAGCAGGTTTTTTAATTTCCATGAATTTGTGTAGTTTTGTGTGTTTCTCTTGTGATCGATTTCTAGTTTTATTCCACTGTGGTCTGAAAAGGTACATGGTATAATCTTGATTTTTTTGAATTTGTTGAGACCTGCTTTATGGCCTAAGATATGATCAATCTAGGAGAATGTCCCAGCACTGCTAAGAATGTGTATTCTGTAGTTTTTGGGTAGAATGTTCTGTAAACATCTGTTAGGTCCATTTGATTTTGAGTTTGGTTTAAGTCCATTATTTATTTATATTCTACTTTGATGATTTGTCAATCTCTGACAGTGGGGTGTTAAGGTCCCCAGTAATTATGATGGTGCTGTTTATTTCTTTGCTTAGCTCTAGTCAGATTTGCTTTATGTATCTGGGAGCTTGTCTGTTGGGTACATATATGTTTAAGATTATTATGTCTTGTTGGATAGCTCCCTTTACCACTTATAATGACCCTCTTTGTCTACCTTTGTTGGCTTAAATTCAATTTTATCTGATATGAGGATGGCTACACCTGTTCTCTTTTGTTTTTCATTTGTGTGATTTTTTTTCCATCCTTTCATATTGAGTCTGTGTGCATCCTTGTGGTTTAGATGTTTCTGGAGACAACAGATAATTGGGTTGTGTTCTTTCATCCATTCAGCCAGCCTATGTCTTTTGAAATGAGCATTCAGCTGGTTCACATTAATTGATAGCATTGATATGTGGGATGTTGGTCTCTTAATCCTGTTGGGTAGTCCCTTATTGCTTTGTTTTACCTTTTGTTCTACTGTTTTATATGAGTTGTGAGTTTTGGGTGGGTTTTTTGTTTCTTTTTTGTTTTTTTTGGTGAATTTATGCTGTTGTGTATCTGTTGTGCTGGTTTATTAATAGTGCTATTCTGAGTTTCATGCAGAGCAGTTCTCATCATGGCAAATTCCCTCAGTGTTTGCTTGTCTGGAAAAGTTTTCATTTCTTCATCTATTGTGAAATTTAGTTTTGTAGGATACAAGAGACTATGCTTGCAATTGCTGTTTAGGTCAATTGAAGATGGGGCCCCAATCCCTTCTGGCATGTAAGGTATCTGCTAAGAAGTCCGCAGTTAGCCTGATGGGTTTTTCTTTGTAGGTTGTTTGATGCTTTAGTCTTGCTGCTTGAAGAATTTTCTCCTTAATTTTGACTTTAACCAGGTTGATTACTATGTGTCTTAGAGATGACCTATTTGCTCGGAATCTTCCTGGTGTTTGATGTCCATCTTGTATCTGTATGTCTGAAATTCTGGTGACACCTGGGAAATTTTCCTCAATAATTTCCTCAATAGGTTTTCCATGGTTTTAGCTCTTTCTTCTTCTCCCTCAGGGATACCTACAATTTGAATGTTACTTTGCTTCATATAATCCCATATCTCTGTCAGTGATTGCTCAGACTTTTTTATATTCTTCTTTGCCTCTTCAAACGACTAATGTATCTTGAGAGCCTTGTCTTCAAACTCTGGGATTCTTTCTTCGCCTTGGTTTAACCTGTTGTTAAAGCTTTATACCATAATTTGACATTTTCTAAATGATTCTTTCATTTTTTTAAGTTCGATTATTTCCTTTCTTATGTTGTCTAGCTCTCTTTTTCATTTTTTTCATCAATTTCCTGAATTATTATTATTATTTTGCTTCCTTCTGTTGGTTTTCAACTTTCTCTTCAATTCCTTGTCTTATGGATGTCTTACTTGACATCCATATTCTGAATTCCATTTCTGTCATTTTGGCAATTTCCTTGTGGGTGGAGTCTATTACTGTAGCTCCATCGTATTCCCTTGGGGGTGTTGAACTATTTTGTTTTTTCATGTTGCCAGTGTTCTTTTGCTAGTTTCTTCTCATCTAGCTCCTCTTCTGTCAGCTCCAGGTTGATAGGATTGCAGGGCACCTGCTCTCCTTTGCTGGAGACTCTCTCGAACCAAGTCTAGATGGACAATCTTATGACCTATCTACTCCCTCTAAAAATAGAACAGGTATGTAATAAATTAAATAAATTAACAAATAAGCAAATTAATGAATACATGGGTAAATAACTTACAGCAAGAATTTTTTTTAAGTCCTGGCCTGGGACTTTGATTTTTTTGTTGTTTTAAAACTATATCCAATGATTACCAATTCAACATTACTAAAGACTTTCTGATTTCACATTTATTTAGGAGGCTAAGCAGATTTAAAATGATAATATTTAAAATACTGGGATACTTTAAGATGGTTTGTTACTAATGATTTTTTAAAAATAAAATTCCACTGAATGTGATGCTCTTCCATTGGTATGTCGTATGTAAAATCTCAATAAGCCCAAGGCAATACCTTATGAATTAAATTTACTTTTTTTCACTCAACTATTCAATAAAAATGAATATACTAGCATGTATTGCCACTTATTAAAACACAAAACACCTTCTTAGAGAAGCAGATTTATCACTATGCCAAAAAGTTAATTGCTTGTTACATTGTGTTAAGGAAAAATGTGAATTCTTCCTCTAACCATTTTTAACACTATGAATAAAAAGCATTTAAACACCTCTTCCATTTTATTTTGTTTCCCTTTGAAACAAGTAGATACGCTTCCTAAAAAAATTCTCTGCATAGTCAAATTTCAGTTTTTATTTGGTCAATATAACACTAAAGAAATGGAGAATAATTTTATACAAATAAGATTTTTTAATGACAACATTTTCAGGACAGGCAATAGATATTTCATTGATTAAAACCCTTCAAATTCTTCAAAAGTACAATAGTAACTTTGTCATAAATGTATTTTTAGTAAAAATCTAATAATATATGGACATTTTGCCTTTACCATCTACATTTCAAATTAGGTCAACCAGTGTTTGTCAAACACATCAACTCGATTATGGTTTCACATTGATTAGTTCCTAGATATAAAAATCTTTGCATAACTATCAGAGAAAAAAAAATCACTAATCTTAGGACATACCTATACCACTAAAATATCTGCAAAGAAAGCATCCTGTTCCCCAAATGTTTATTGTTTCCTTTTCCATATCAATCTACGAGTCACATGAAATGGACCAGTGAAGAGACCAATATGGTTGGTTAATGGTTGTAGCTATAACAGTCCATCCACTTCCTTTGCACCTTCTCCCCATGGAAACCCCAACACACAACTTCAAATCCCATCACTGCTAGCTACTCATCCTTCCATACAGATCTTCCAGCTGTCACTAAGGCCCTCTTTCTCTCCACTCCATTCTGAACTTTATTCCTTGCTTCCATATTCTCCTTCTTGTAAGCTTTAATCATTTCCCCGTCTCACATCAAAAATGTGCATTCAGCCTCTGATTTTATCTGTAAAGATCAGGCATGGAGATCAACAGACTTTTGGATCAGGTAAGCGACAAATGAGTTGATGGGGCCCACTAGACTGAATAGTTAGAGCACCAATAGAAACAGGGGACTATCTGGACCTACATGGAAAAATGAGGCATGACAGAAAAAAATATGTAAATATTTGGGTATTATTTTGCCATAAATGTCGTTGAGTGAATGAACACGACAATGAATGATCTATGGTACCATTTTCAAAATCATTCCAGGAATAAGTTATGAGGCACTCACGTCTCTTACTTTAGAAGGAAATAACCACCACAGTGATAACCATACCAAGGCTCTTTCACCTATAATGTGAGACACTGCAGTTCTTAAAGTTCTATATCAGACACATATATAACTGTTACAGCAGTCCTATGGTTCTTTGGGTTAGGGGCATACTGATGTGCAGTATAAGGGATAAGACATATTGATATTTAAAGAGTATCAGCACCTAAATGGCAAATGAACAGGAACCCACAGACCACTGCCCAAAATGAGGGCAGAAGTATTCCAGGGCTGTTTATAAAACTATTAATTAAATATGCTAGTTGTGAACTCTTAAAAAGAGCATAACACACTATTTCTATAGTAAACCACATCTGCCAAAGAAAAAAAATATGCAAACCACTTATATCTCCCTCAAATAGGCACTTGTTTAGAATAATATTAGAAAAGTCCATCAAATTTTATCTGGTTACCAGTGGATTCTGAAAGTAATTTTGTCTACTCATCAAATCACATTTAGCAATGCTTGTAATACTCTTGTAATCATTGTGTTTTAATACAACAGACTTATCAAGAAACATCTGCTAATTATTGACTTAATATAATCTTTTATACCCCACTAAATGATACTGCTGCTAAACTTTTTGAAAGGAAGGTTGAAACACTGGACTTTTACAAATCAAAAACATACAAAAGGTAAAAATTGATCAGAGAATAAAAACATGAAGTACAAAAAGTCAATGCTTTCCCAGAATTCTTCGAGGTAAAACATAGACTGTAATTATTTTTCTTCATTCAGTATGATACCTCTGGGTGCTAAATATTCATTCTTGAAATAAATCTGAATCTGAAACTATTCATCTTTTTTCAAACAGCTGACATGTTGCATAAACAGAAAGTTCATGTAATTTTTTTAAAAAATAAACAATACACCATGTGAACTTTGATTTATTATGCAATTTATCTCTTTCTATCTCTCTCTGCTATACATAATTCAGAACCAAATAGGACAGTTCCTATACCATTAATATTTTTCACCTCTTTTTGGCTTTAAGGCAATGATCATTTTTAAATGTTTCAAATGTATACCATTTATCATTAATATTATAGTGGCATCACTGCTATTCTAAACTCTAATATCTGGGAGTTTATAACTTGGCGCATAAAACTTGCTAGATCATGATGATGAAGCTTAGCTTGCTATAACCTAGGTTTGGAGTAATTTTTCAAGAGAAAAAATAAAATGCAACCTAGTGTAATAATTTCCAAGTCCAAAGATATTTGCAATATTTTAAAATAGTTTCATAATACATGTGAAATTACAAAAATACAAAAGGTACGAGTTACTAGGCCAATTCTTTTTGCTCAACTTTTTGTTGAGTTTACAGAAAATTGAAAACAAGCAATTTTGAAAACACTAAAACTTCTCATATTGATTAGAACAATGCTTCCATCAGAGAAATATAATTTTTCTCTTACTAAAATTATACAATAACCTACTTTTTTAAAAAATTAAGTAACCTGATATGATCTAAACTATTATCCAAGACCCATTAGGTAAATGGTCTACACTAGATAAATTTGATGTAAGTTTACTTGAGATGACTTTTGAAAAAAGAAGAACAAATCTACTCTGGATGCAGTTTTTAATTTTTGGATGAGATTTCAGAAACCGTTTTTCATTCATTCAATCAAGTTTTTGAGTGTCTTCTATGTGTCAGGTATTGTGGCAGGCGAGGAATACAAAAATGAAAAGACATCTACTGTCAAGTACAGACATACCTCATCTTACTGCCTTACTTTACTTTAGTGCACTCCACACATTGTGCATTTTCTACAAATTGAAGGTTTGTGGAAACCCTTCATCCAGCAAGTCTGTCCACACCATTTTTCCAAAAACGTGCTCACTTCATGTCTCTGTGTCACATTTTGGTAATTCTCACAGTATTTCAAACTTTTTCATTATTATTTTATCTGTGATCTGTGATCAGTAATCTTTGATGTCATTGTTGTAATTGTTTTGGGGTACCATAGATCATATCCACATAAGAAGGCAAACAATCAATAAATGTGCATGTTCTGATTGCTCCACTGACTGGGCCGTTCCCCTGTCTCTCTTCCTCTCTTTGGGCCTCCCTATTCTCTGAGACACAACAACACTGAAATTAGGCCACTTAATAACTCTACAATGGCCTCTAAGGCTGCAGTCCCCAACCTGAATATCAGTCCATGGCCTGTTAGGAAGCAGGCTGCGTATCACTGCCTGAGCTCCAAACCACCTCCATCCCACCCATGACACCCTAACCGCCACCCTTGGTCCATGGAAAAACTGTCTTCCATGAAACTGGTCCCTCGTGCCAAAAAGGTTGGGGACCACTGGGTTCAAGTGAATGGAAGAATTCCAGTCTCTCATTTTAAATCAAAAGCTAGAGATGATTAAGCTTAATGAGGAAGGCAGGTTGAAAGCTTAGATAGGCCAAAAGCTAGGCTTCTTGTGCCAGTTAGCCAACTCGTGAATGCAAAATAAAAGTTTCAAGAAAATTAAAAGTGCTATTCCAGTGAATACACGAATGATAAGCCTTATTGCTGATATGGAGGAAGATCTGGATAAAAGATCAATCTAGCCACATTACCTTAAGCCAACGCCTAATCCATAGCAAAGCCATAACTCTCTTCAATTCTGTGAAGGCTGAGAGGTGAGCAAGCTACAGAAGAAAAGCTGGAAGCTAAAAGTGGTTGGCTCATGAGGTTTAAGGAAAGAAGCCATAACATAAAAGTGCAAGGTGAAGGAGTAAGTGCTGATGTAGAAAGAAGCTGTACCAATTTATCCAGAAGATCAGGCTAAGATCATTGATGCAAGTGGCTGCACAAAGAAAGGTAGACAAGACAGCCTTCTATTGGAAGGAGATGCCATTAAGACTTCCATATCTAGAGAGGAAAAGTCAATGCCCTAAGCTTCAAAGCTTCAAAAAGGACAGGCTGACTCTCTTGTTAAGGGCTAATGCAGCTGGTGACAGTAAGTTAAACCCAATGCTCATTAGCCATTCAAAAAATCCTGGGGCCCCTAAGAATTGTGCTTAATCTACTCTGTGCTCTATAAATGGAAAAACAAAGCCTGGATGACAGCACATAATGGTTTACTGAATATGTTAAGCCCACTGTTGAGACCTACTGCTCAGAAAAAAAGATTATTTTCAAAATGTTACTACTCATTGACAAAGCAACCTGTCACTCAAGAGATCTAACAGAGATGCTCAAGCAGACAAATGCTGTTTTCATGCCTGGTAACACAGCATGTCTTCTGCAGCCATGGATGAGGGGACAATTTTGGCTTTCAATTTTTATTATTTCAGAAATACACTTTGTAAGCTTATGGCTGCCATAGATAGTGATTCCTCTGATGGATCCAAAGTAAACTGAAAATCTCCTAGAAAGGATTCACCATTTTAGATACCATTAAGAACATGAGTGATTCATGGTAGGATATCAAGGTATCAACATTAACAGGAGTTTGGAAGAAGTTGATTCCAACTCTCATGGATGACTTCGAGGCATTCAAAACTTCAGTGGAGGGAGTAACTGCAGATTTAGTGGAAATATTATAGCAAGAAAACTAGAATTAGAAGTACAGCATGAAGATGAGGTTGAATTGCTGCAATACCAGGATCAAATTTGAATGGATGAGGAGTGGCTTCCTATGGATGAACAAAACAAAAGTGGTTTCTTGACATGGAGTCTACTCCTGGTGAAGATGCTGTGGACATTGTTGAAATGCCAACAAAAGATTCAGAATATTCCACAAACTTACTTGATAAAGCAGCAGCAGAGTTTGAAAGGATTAACTCATTTTCAAAGAAGTTCTACTGTGGGTAAAATGCTATCCAACGGCATCACGTGCTATAGAGAAATCTTTTGTGAAAGGAAGAGTCAATCAATAGGATAAGCATCATTGTCATCTTATTTTAAGAAATTGCCACAGCCACATTAACCTTCAGTAACTACCACCCTGATCAGTCAGTGGCCATCACTATTGAGGCAAGACCATGCACCAGCAAAAAGATTATGACTGACACTGAAGGCTCAAATGATCATTAGCAATTTTTAGCAATAAAGTATTTTAATTAAGATATGTGTATTTTTTAGGCATAATGCTATTGCACACTAAACAAGGTACAGTGTAGTATAAACATAACTTTTATATGCACTGAAAAAAAGTTGTGTGACTCACTTTATTAGAATATTTGCTTTATTGTAGTGGTCTGGAACCAAACATGTAATATCCAAGGTAGGCGTGTAACTCTCAGTATACTGGTAGTTTTTTAAGTCACCTAATCACATTTTTAAAATTATCACGAATGTTAATTCCCACCTCCACAAAGATTCAGTCAAGCATGACTTTCCAATATTTGTAATGATGTCAAAAATCCTAATTCCATAGAACTGTAAGACACATTAGAAGTTAGATACTAGGCCACCCTTCATTGATGTGAAGAAGAGTTTTCCAAACAGGTGCTATGACCTATGCAGAATTATATATCAACAAGGTCTCAGAACTAAGACTACAACTTAGGTCTGACTTGAAGTCAATGCTCTTTCCTCAATATCAAATTGTTTTCATACAAAGGCTTATGACTGTTCATTTGCATACCATAGAAGCAAAACACTATGAAACACTCTGAAAACCTAGCAGCCTTTCTGTATTCATAGCCCACAAAGTTCTTATTTGCACTCCCCTCAATTTTAAATGTCTATGATTAATCATGCAATAAAATCCCAACAAAAATGGAATGCGTAGGCAAATTTTTAAAAATATTGTGCAATGTATCCACTCTGAATTTGGATTAAACAGTTCATAAAAATGAAAAAATTTAAGTATTAAAAATAAATATTGAGATACTCAGCCACAAAGCAGTGGACAAAATGTCCTCAAATAAAAGGGTATTTAGAAAAAAAGAAAAAGGTATTATTCAGCCATATTGAAAATAGCTAAAATCCAGGTCCATCAAGTATTTCCATTATGGATTGCCATAACATTCCACCAGAGGGCTACAAAACTCCCAAAATGCTCTCTTACAAAGTTTTCAACTGCAGAGTATAAGTATTATTATACTTCATTTTTCTGAAAGCATTTTCTTTAAAAAAATACATCCTTAAAGAAAAACTTATATCACAATGTATCTTCAACTCATAGTACAACGGATAAGTCAAGCATTTACCATAGCCCTCTTTGAGGAAGACCTCATTTTTACTTTCTTAGAGCTTGAGCTGCTTTGGAGTTAAAGATTACCACAGGGAAATCATGATTGGGATGGAACAGGAGAAGGCAAAGGTAAATGTCAGGAATAAAAGCAGGGAAGAGGATTTGGGTGTGAAGTGGGGGGAAAGGAAGGAGCAAGGAGACCCAAAGGCAGGCACTAGGCAAGGAAAGTACAGTCAGGAAGCAGCATCTGTGCCAGCTGGGTCTCCTTGGAGAACTCTAAGCTAACTACGGGGACAGGAATGAGGGAAATAAGGGGTAATCAGGTTGAGGGCTATCTTGTAAGATCTTTAGCATGACTATTTACTGCTTGGGGCTCCAACTTGGAAATGTCTCCAAGTAACATCAAAAGCCTTTTTAAAAATTACAAATTGCTTCCCCTCTCGGGCAGGTCTATGTCTTTGGAAGAGTGTGCCTCTCACAGTTTTGGCTGAGTTGCTCCCACTGAGGATGTCTGGTGGGGTCAGATGACCGGTGTCTTAGTTTCCTTGTGACCTTAGCTGCTTCTCAATGCAAAGGCCAGTCTTGTTCATCTTGGAATGCCCTTTAGCACTTAGAGCTGTCTTGCACACGTGGTAAGTGGTCTCTGAAAACAACTGCAACTATCCTGGGGTTTCTAATCCCAGAGTTCATCCCATCTCTAATATTTGCATATCTGAGAGGCAAACGTGCTCCATGTGAACACCTTGGCCTGCGAGTCCAAGCTGAGTTTCTGTATGTGACCTTGAGCTCTTCCTTAACTGTGCTGCTTCTAAGTGCTCAAAGAGCCCAGAAATCAGCTAAGAAAATGAAACCTGTAAGGGAAGGAATGCTAAATGGGGGAAAAAGCCACAAAAACTAGGTGAGGCTATCCATCCTGCTTCTGAGAGATGCATGATAAATTCAGAGACAGTGTGTAAAATTCGTTTAGGGGAATCACACCTCCCAGCATGAAATCTTCCTGGAACTTCTTCATTTACTTCCAAGCAAGGATTTTCATTATTGTAAAGTATGTTCTTCCCTACTCAGGCATGCACAAGTATTGTCTCAAAATTCCCATGTTCAAGTATAACCCTGGTTAGAAGTTGAGCCTTTCCTTTGAATGTAGCAGCTAACAATTCTCTTTTATTATCACGTGGCATGATGAATGAACTGTGTTTTGCCTAATCGCTCCTCTTCTTAATGGTACATTGCTCACAAATATGCATCCAAAAATGAACAAATTCAGGAACTAAGATTCTAATCTATACCTAAACATATAAATCTATACCTATAAAAATTAGTATTATCTTCTATTTTCAGAAAAATAATGGTATAATACTCAATGGATACAATATTTTATAGGCCATAGATTTCATATTTCAATAGTACAAATGCATGTTTCACAGGATTTGGTCTTTTAAATTTATCTTTATATTATATATGTGTATATGTATATGTGTTTATCTTTATATTATATATGTGTATATGTATATGTGTTTATTCCGTTTTCCATTTTGCTAACTTACCAGTTCTTAACCTGTCTTGAACAATTTGAGATGTTGCTTTGGGAGCCCTCTGTCCAGAAGAAGATTTGAATGCTCTCAAAATACAACTCTTGTATACAGTCTGATAGAGTTTATAGAACCTCTGAAGCTGCTCATGGTGCCCCTGCTAAAAGTCTCTGTGGTAGAGCCAACTGTGTTGTCTTTTGTAGCTTATAAATGAAGTCTATACTTTATATATACACATATTTGCAAACTGCTACCTCCTGTGTACAGAAGCTTTGCAAATTCTGTTCTTCCAAGAGGTTTAAGGAATCATATTATGAAATGTTCTCTATATAAAAATAGCCCTTGTGAAACATGAAAAATTAAAATGATTAAACTATTACAATGTCTTACTTATGTTATGTTAAAAGGAAATCTAGGAGCAGTATGGGAAAGTTTGGTGAGAAAGAGCAGTGCTTTTAAATCTCCACTTTGTGGTATGCTAAGTGAAATGAAAAGCATTCGCTTTAACCTTAGTTAACCTTTTCCTCCTAAGCTCAATTTCCATCATCTTTAAATGTCTTAAAATTAGTGAAATGATTTCATTTATATTTTCCCCACCCCAAATTTATCAGTGAGACAGAATCATATGTGTACCATTTCATCCCATTTGCTATTCACAGGAAGCCAGCACCATAATTCTGCACCAAAAGTGAACTGAAATGAAGTCAATATGTCTATCAAAGGGACCTTGTATTAAATGTAAATTTCTTTACTCTTTCAGATAAAAGGGCAAATTATTTAATTCACTTCAATTCAATAAGCATTTATGGAGCGCTGAAAGGCACTGGGCTAGCATATGGAGGGGAAAGAATATAAAGACCTTTGGAGGGCACTTGCCCTCCCTCCAAGAGCCTACTACGTACTGAGGGAGACAGATGTGCACACCATGAGTTCGAGGCAGGGTGGAATGCAGGCTGGAACTGACATGCACACAAAGGGAAGAGATACTCACGTCTATGGAAAATCTAGAAGGCTTCATGGATGAGGCGACATTTGAATTGGCTCATGGACGCAACCTCTGGTGCTGGGGTCAGGGATGGGGAAGAGGCTCACAGAACAAATAGCTACATGATTTGCAGAGCCCAGAACAAAATGAAAAGGTGGGGCCTCTTGATTGAACATTATTAAGAATTTCAAGAGGATGATAGCAGAGAATTAAACCAAGCAAGGGCCAGTGTGACTCACAGGCTGCAGGCCAGTGAGGCCGGCCTGACAGATGATCATCACAGTAACACAGGCAGCAGTGGAAAAAGCACAGGGAGGCAGGGTAGGGGGGCCATAGATGGTCTTGGTGGGGCTGGTGCCTGGTGACATTAACCATCAAATATGTCAGTGTGGCTAACGATGGGACAATTCTTCTATTAACATAAGGGAGAGCTTTGGGGATAGGTACTCACGCAATGTAGACAGAAGACTACAGAAGACAAAAATCAAAAAAACATGTTCCAGAATATGGACTCCTGTATCCCCTATAAGCCTAGGCTGAGTAAATTTGCTATGGAAAATGCCACTCTGCTTGCCAGCCATTTTGTTTTGGGTAGGGGGTGGGTGGGGTGAATGATGCACATTCTTTCATTCTTTCTAATTTACCTTCAATTGAACTGCAAAAAAATTAGAGGGAGTAAGTTTTAAAACCAAGCAAAGAAACAAGTATTCACACTTTCAGCATGGCATAACATTTTAAATCCCCTGCCTTTTTTGTGTCTTAACAACAATAACGAATTGTCAACCAACGCTCTGATAAGGCCTCCAGATTAGAAATGATTCTACTGACATTGTTTTATTTACACTACACATGCTTTGAGTTTTACAGTTCAGTAGCAAGTAGAACTGCACAGTTCCTCACATTAGCCCTGGAGCTACTTTAAGCTCCAAGCGGCTGCTCTGTAAGCATTGGAACGAATTCTCTGTAGTACCCATAGAAATCCCGTGGAATGCAGTTTCCTGCTGGTTTGTTACACTGCATCAGAATAATGATAATACGAGGATAGCCTACTAGATTATGCAACGAAACAAAACTCGCACACCATAGTCCAACCAGAAAGACTTTAACCCTTCTCTTCTGCAATTAAAGCTTCCTATTTACATCGAAAGGTTGTTTGTGAATAATCCCACCAGGGAGTCAAACCAACAAAAATAAATCACCCAGTGCTTTCCGACAGGCCAAGTCCAATGCTTGGCACCTAGTACAATGAGTATTTGTTGAACAAATGATGAATACTGACCCATTTATTCTCACTGATTTTTTTTTCTGCCCCAAACCTAACTTACGCTCTGCTAAATTTTTCTCTCTTACACCTTTTACAAAGTACTTTAATACATTTTTTCTGCATTTTAAACTACTCCCTTAAGAATTCTCATGACTCTACATCAAAAGTTCTATTAAATTCATAACAGGGTAACTATGAAAAGGGAAATTATTGTATTAATTCCCTGTCACCAGTAGAGAAGGAAGTTGGTGATTTGACAGCCAAAAAAAAAAAAAATCGTCACCTGTGCTACCGCAGGACAAGCAACAAAGTTCCAAGAGTGAGCATCCCAGCCGTGCCTCTTACTAGCTCTTGGTACCTGGGTAAGTTACTCGACTTCTCTAAAGCATGATTTCTTCATCGGTAAAATGGTAATACAAAGAGAAATTAATGTGCGTCATCACTGTGAAGATTAAATGAGACACCGTGAAGCACTTACCTGGTATGCAGCAAGTGTTTGATAAATTATTGTTATTCCACAAATAACAACTAGAATACTATATCTATGTATTTTTTTTAAATTACTCAAAGACTATTTCAAAATATTTAATATAGAATTTTATATTAAAAATAATGAATTTAGGAGATATCTGAGAATAATATTTGTGACTGGTAAGAATTTATTCTTAAAGAGAAGACCTTATTTCAGAACATGATACAAGACTGATTACATAAAACAAATAGTTTTCATCTTGAGTCACTTGGTAAGTTCTCGATTCCATTTTCCAATAAGTGAACTTAACAAAATTGAAATCTTTACAAAACTTCTTTGCAAATATAAAATGCAGTTTAACATTTACTGATGGAATTTGAATAGAGTGTTTCAGTACTTTGCTATAGAAGAGAAAATGGTAATAAGAAAGCCATTGGCTGTCCTTATGCAATTGTCTGCTTTAAAAGACAAATCAGAGAGCACATGGATTTTCACAAGTACTGAATTAAACCTCACATAAAACCTTATTATCATTTTGAAATATTTGGCTGTGCAAAAACCAACAGACAAGTTTTTTCCGAAAAAATTCTGTCATTTCTTCACTGTCCACAAGCCTGCCAGCTTCCCAATGCTCCTTTGACAGTATAATCAGTCAATTCAATCAGAGAAATTCTAAAGTACAATGGTAATTTTCTCTCACTTTTTTTCTTTACACTGTCAGTTCAAGCCACCTGCTGAAAGCATTGATGTGGAACAGCTCAGTATTAGCTCTGAAATTAGTACCAGTTCCCAGTTAAATACCTGGCACAATTTGGTGTGGGATAGAGACTCTTAATGGCATGTAAGCCCATCACTGGAATTGGCACGTTACTTAAGCCAGTCTTTTTCCAAGTCATCCATGCTGACCCTTGGCATCACGACACAAGACTAAAAGTAAGCCAGGAAAAGAAAATGGGTTCAAGGACATAGATACAAATTTGAAAGATGATACTTCCCTGGAAGTATTCTTAAGTGTGATGTTACTATGTCCCACTCTAAACAAATTTCTAAACTCGATATCCAGCCTATGTCAATAGCTAAAGTCTCTAACAAGGAAACACAAAGAAATATTGCATTTAAAATGTGACATTCTTTCCCTTTAAATTTCAACTCAGTATTTGCTACTGTGCGCGCATTTTTCACATGTACCCTTAAACAGAAAGTAAAGTGCAATTACCTCTGCTATCTTACATGTTCCAGCTCCTCGCCTGGCCTGCCACGCTCAGCAGGTAGGTCTGTGAGCACTGACTGAGGCCGCCAGGATGAAAGGCATTTACTCCATCTACTCAGAGGGTCGTCAATGGACAACCTGTACAAGATTTATGCTTTAAATAATAAATGAACTAAACACCTTCAGGTAATTGGCTGTGTGAAGCTTCACAATAGGCCAGATAGCTTGTCTGAACAAAGTAAAATAAGATTTAATAATGAATGAAGAGTGCAGAGAATTTCAAGCCAAACTAATACTGCACAGTTTTTTGAAAAAGTTAAAGTGGTCAGTGAGCTAGGTTGTCATGATTTTAAGAGGTGTCACTGGGACCTCTCTTTCCTTATCAGCAGTAATGATTTCAAAGATCTATATTCTTTTAGTTTTCCACTGTTGGGTGCATAGCAGCCAGTTCTGCCAGTTCAAAAAAAGAGTCTGCTGAGTGATGGAAGTGTGTCCAGTCTACCACAGGCTCAACTCCACTTGCAATTTATAAAGACAGAACCAAAATCCAATGATGTCTGGGCAAAAAACATCAGAGCAAACTTTTGAAAAATGTTTCTGACACATGTACAGATTTAATACCATCTGCCACCGCAGGGACCAATAAGGAGAGGAGATTCTGTCAAGCAGCTTTCCAAGTCAGTTGCAGTGTAGACACTCCTCTTGGGCCATTTTTTTTTTTTTAAACAAGAAGCTGATGTTTGGTTGTTAGTTTTGAAAAGGGTAAGAAATTGTAGCCATTGGATAGTCAAGTCACAAGCACGATAAGAGTCTGGAAGGAAATAGAAAACCAGATCCAGGCATGAGTGTTTATGAATGCCAATTTCAGCATAATTTTTTAATGAATCACACTTAGCTTTTATATTAAATTTCTTAAAAGATCAGAAGATTAAATAGCCATTATTAATTCTAAGTGTGATAAT
This sequence comes from Indri indri, assembly GCA_004363605.1. Taxonomy (NCBI): domain Eukaryota; kingdom Metazoa; phylum Chordata; class Mammalia; order Primates; family Indriidae; genus Indri; species Indri indri. The sequence continues at coordinate 27,116 of RJWJ010005100.1, read as the reverse complement.
AGCCTATAGTTACGTAAACAAAAATGCCCTCATCAGTGAGAAATGCACATTAAAGTATTTATAATTATAAAGAAATGATATTTTGGACTTGCTAGAAAATACCATTGGGGGAAAATGAAGTAGAGGTTAGACAAAATAAGATTGGAAAAATATTAATAACTGTTGAATCCAGATATGGGTACATGGGGATTCCTTACTCTAGACTTCTTTGTTGTACGTTTGAAAATTTCTGTAATGAAAAGTTTAAGTAAACAAGTGCCTAATAGCACTAAGTCAACAAAAATGATTGTATAAACTGGTACATAAGCAAAGGCTCTTGTCAAGGATTTGCAAAATTCTTTCAGCAAATAGGCAACAAGGGCACACTCTGAGCCATGATGAGGAAGCAGGGGACTCCATGCTCCATCTCGGCACGAGTGCGGCCTGCTCAGGGCTCTCCTGGTAACTGAGGAGAGCAATCAGCTCTAAGACCTGGCTCCTCGGCCTTCAGGACTCAGGCTGTATGTCACGTCCTCACATTAGCCATTCCTACTCCCCATATCACGTGTGTGCACCATTCCTCACTCTGTTGGTCTCTTCCTCAACCCCTGCTCGTTTCCTTCGGAGTACTTATGACAGTCTGAAATGGTTTTACTTGTCTATTCCCCCATTGCCTGCCTCCTCTACCACAGAGCAATCAGCAGCCCTGCCCTTCCAAATCTCCTCTGCATCCCCTGGCGACAGGGTTAGAACTATTGATCCCTTTCCAGTACCTCCTACACCCTAGGAGTCCCATGAGCTGGCTGGTTCCATTCACAAGCAGATATACTCCCTTCAAACTATAGAACCAGTATTTGAAACATAAATAAGAATGGTAAGTATAGTGACACATCGATATATTAGTGCTAGTATCCTCATCCTTTACTTTCTTAAGTAGATAGCATTTGTGGATTAGAAGACAGTGATACAGAACTTGGGCTGTGGGATCAAACACACCATGGTTTTAACTTCTTTTTATTAACTGTGCAAACGTGGGCAAGTTACCTACTATCACTGATCCTTGCATCTACATCTATAAAATGGATATAATATTACTTAACTCACCAGGTTTTGAGAGTCAAATATTAATCATAAATATAACATTTTGGAAAGTTTGTGGTGCATAGTAGGCATTCAATAAATGTGCTATCTCCATAATATTCCCGCTTTCTAATATATTCAGGAAAATTTACACAGGAAGTATTAAAAGTTGGATCCAGGGAGATGACTTTAGCCTTTGGGTCTGAAGGGAACATTTAAATTATCTTAATGTTCCCAAGCTTGTTCCCAAGTGTGCGAAGCTGAGTCATTCCCAGAGCTGCATGACCACGTTCCAGCCAGTGCATGAACACGCACTGAAATGTTGGTCATCTTTTGCAGTTCACCACCATTTGGGAATTATATGCATTTAACTCAATTTGAATTTGCCCAAAATATACTCAAATATATTTCTTCGATATCCACTATAATAAAGACTAGTCTGGCATATGAGTGAATAAAACATGTCAGCTGGAGAAACTGAGGGTGTTTCACCTGGAAATGAAATGCTCCAAAGGGCACACGCTAGCCAGCCAGTGCCACATGCAGGAACTTCAAAGATGAAACCGAAAATTGGGGGAGAAAGTTACCACAAGAGGCTGACTTAACCACAAGAGAAATTCCCGAGGTTCTACCACTTTTTAAAAATAAAGGGCTGGGCACGGTGGCTCACGCCTGTAATCCTAGCACTCTGGGAGGCCAAGGCGGGCGGACTGTTTGAGCTCAGGAGTTCGAGACCAGCCTGAGCAAGAGTGAGACCCCATTTCTACTAAAAAAAAAAAAATAGAAAGAAATTATCTGGACAACTAAAAATATATAGAAAAAATTAGCCGGGTGCAGTGGCTCATACCTGTAGTCCCAGCTACTCGGGAGGCTGAGGCAGTAGGATAGCTTGAGCCCAGGAGTTTGAGGTTGCTGTGAGCTAGGCTAATGCCACGGCACTCACTCTAGCCAGGGCAACAGAGTGAGACTCTGTCTCAAAAAATAAATAAATAAATAAAGGAAGTTTAAAAAAATAATCATAAACTTTAGAAATAATACAAAATCTATACTTGTAAGATACACAGAGCCACAGATTTTTCTTTGGCTCACAGTTCATCAAACTATTAATTCAGAGTTTTTATTAAATCTGAAAGAATAAAAGTCTCTACTTTTTGACCACCTATTTGCTATAAACTTCAATATATGGTCTTCATATCACAAAATTGAGTTAGTAAACCCAGAAAGATAGATTTTTCTATTCCCTTTTTACAGACAATGAAATTAAGGCACAGAAAATATAACTAGCATGATCATGACATCACTTACTAATAAGTAGAGAAGCTTGGATTTGAATCCAGGTCTTTTTGGGTTTAAATAAAAATATGTTGATAAAGGGCTGATAGATAACCAGAATCTATCTAGAACTCAAAAAAATCAATAAGAAAAAAATCAAACAACTCCATCAACAAATGGGCAAAGGAAATAAACAGAAACTTTTCAAAAGAAGACAGAATAATGGCCAGGAAACATAGAAAAAAAATGCTCAACATCTCCAATCATTAGAGAAATGCAAATCAAAACTGCATTGAGATATCACCTAACCCCAGTGAGATTGGCCTCTATCAAAAAAATCCCAAAACAACAAATGCTGGCGAGGATGCAGAGAGACAGGAACACTCTTACACTGCTGGTGGGACTGCAAATTAGTGCAACCTCTGTGGAAAAGAATTTGGAGATACCTGAAAGGGCTAAAAATAGAAATACCATTCGATCCAGCAATAGCACTATTAGGAATCTACCCAAAAGATCACAAAACATTCTACGATAAAGACATCTGCACCCGAATGTTTATGGCAGCACAATTCACTATTGCAAGGATGTGGAAACAACCCAAGTGCCCGTCAATCCATGAGTGGATTATTAAACTTTGGTATATGTATACAATGGAATATTACTCAAGCATAAGAAACGACAGTGATCTAGAACCTCTTATAACTTTCCTGGATTAAACTTAAGCCCATTATCCCAAGTGAGGCACCACAAGATTGGAAGAATGGGCTCCACTTGTACTCGCCATCAAATTGGTACTAACTGATCAACACTAGGGTGATCACATGGCAGTAATACTCTCCAGGGATTGGGGGATGGGTGGGGGGTAAACCCACAACTAAAGGACACAGGGAGCATTGTAGGGGGGAAGGGCATGCCTTTAACACTCACTTGGGTGAGGCAAAGACATAAAGTGTGTAACCATAATGTTTGTACCCTCATAATACCCTGAAATAAAAATAAATAAAAATTTTTAAAAAAAGTCACAGTAAAATAAAAATATGTTTTTTTCTCCCATGTCACTTGTGTAATACTTTTATCATGTAAAGACTGAAAAAAGAAAGTTTTATATTTAGGACATATTATTCTTAGACTTGCTCTAACATAAGTTAAACTGAACTACAATTCTTTCATAATATGCACAATATTGAAATAATTTCCTTTTTAAAAATCTAAAATTGTTGACTTCGTAATTTAGAAAAACTTGTCTCTTGCATTTAAAATATTGTCTTTACCTTATGTGTAAGATAATTTTTCTTATAGAAGTTTATAGTTAATAGTGAACTAGTCAAGAAAAAGGTGGTAGTCATTTAATATTATTATTGGACATCCTGCACACAAATTTATAGATGTGGGAGGCAAGAAAATATAAAGACACTGATTTAAGTTCTTAACAACAGAAATCTGAAGTTGACTAGATTCCCATAATTCCACAAGAAAATGTCTCACCCTGCGGTTGGTCCATCGGTAGCCCCAGCCCAGAACTGCAAGATGGCTCACAACTTACTGTCAACCTGACACAATCTCCAAAGCTCAGAAAGTGATTTTGGTGGCTCGGTGCATAAATGGATTGATAATGTATGACATTTAGCTTTAGGTAGTGGGCCTCTGTGAAAAATGAAATGGGGAATTACAGTAATTTTATTAAAAAGGTCTATCAAAAACTTAGCCAAAAATCTTTTTCTTTATCTATAGTAATCAAATTCATCACACTGCTGATTACTATCCTTTTAGTTTACCAATAGTAATTACAAACAACTAGCAATAGAGCCCCTCTTTAAGGTATCCCCATCTCATGGCCTTTACACTAGCTGTTTCTTCTTCCGGGACTGCTCCTGCTGTTTTACTGATTTTTGTTATGTATTGTTCTCATAATTTAAGTTTAACCTCAGCTGTCATATCTTCAGGCCTTCCACGAACACCCTATCTCTAGAGTACCTCAGCACTCCCAACCATTTGCCTACGGCATCTCTGTTTTGGTTTGTTTTTTTTACACTTCCATACTCTGAAATTCTTATGTTTTTATGCTCGTTCACATATTTTTGTCTGCCTCGCCCACCACCACTGGTATGTCAACTAGAGCAGGGACTTAATCTCACATGTTCCAGTTCCCTACCTACTACCCAGACCAAATATCACGTTCCTCCAATAAATATACATACATCTAAGCCAGTGGTCTTCAAACTTCAGCATGCACCAAAACCATCTGGAGGACTTGTTAAAACATTGATTTCTTGGTCCCACTTGAAGTTTCTGATTTAATAGTTCTTGGGCTGGGCCTAAGAAATCAACTTTCCCTAACTAGTTCCTATTAATAAAGATCAACCACAGTTCACAGCACAATCCACTGATGCTTTTCTTTTTTTTTTTTTTTTTTTTGAGACAGAGCCTCACTCTTTTGCCCGGGCTAAAGTGCCGTGGCGTCAGCCTAGCTCACAGCAACCTCAGACTCCTGGGCTCAAGCGATCCTCCTACGTCAGCCTCCCAAGTAGCTGGGACTACAGGCATGTGCCACCATGCGCGGCTAATTTTTTCTATATATTTTTAGTTGTCTGATTAATTTCTTTCTATTTTTAGTAGAGACGGGGTCTCGCTCTTGCTCAGGCTGGTCTCAAACTCCTGACCTTGAGCCATCCACCTGCCTCGGCCTCCCAGAGTGCTAGGATTACAGGCGTGAGCCACCCGCCTAGCCCACTGATGCTTTTCTAACAGACTTCTATTGCCCAATGATTTTGAATATAAGCAACAAATAGATTCTTTCCCAAGAAATAAATGTGATGGCAAAATTTTTAAAGAACCTTTTTAAAAAAAAATTCTGTAAAAATGTCCAAACACAAGCTTTAAGTCCCTCTCGTCCTCTTAACATGTAACTAATATTATTTTTAATAGCTAACATTTACCGGACACTAAGTCTCAGTTTCAGGTGCTCTTCTAGGCACTTGTATTAACGTGATGTAATCTTCCCAAAAACTCTATGAAGGACTATTAAAATTCTCATCTCACAGATGAGACAACTGAAACACAAGGACACTAGGTAACTTGTCAAGGTCACTTATAAGTGGTTGGGAAGAGATCCAAACCCAGGCAACCCAGCTCCACACCCTGACTTCTTAAACACAATGGTCTACAGTCTCACACAAGGTATGCATTCCATGAAAAGTAGAGTCAGGAAAGTTAATATAAAATATCGTTCTATTTTCTGATTCATGGATCACCTGAATAACAGGTTCTTATAAGCTGTGATTTTTTTTTCTCTCTCGCCCACCAAAAGAATAGGAGATAATCGATGACTTCTGTATTTATACTACTAAAGGGAAATGTGTGCTACCTCAATCCTAGACAAACACAAGGTATGTGTATGATATATTGGCCTGCCCTGCCTGTGAACATTCCTGCAATGTAAAAATTTCTTTATCCAAGGACAAGTTCTTTCACCTTCCCATCTGTCCTGTGAATTTTTAAATGTCAGAGACAGGTGGCCTGTTGGAAACCTAAAACCCTGTGGGTACAAGATATGATTAAAATCTGATGTTAGGCTCCCTCAAAAAGAAGAGTCCTATGTTTAGGCAGGATTTTGTAAGTAACCTGCAAAATGTGTCAAAGATAATTTGAACCTTACATAACTAAAATCTCTTTAATTCTAGATCAGCATATGCTATAACAAACTTTTCCTTGCTCAATTTCCCCAGAGAAAACTGTAGTAAAGCCTACATATCAATACCATGAAGCAGTAAGATGTGATCAAATGACCAATTTTTGATGGTTTGAGGGTCGTTTTCTTTTTCTACTTTCTGAATTCACTAGTGGTTTTGGAAATGATGCGGTCTGCTCTTTTTTTTTTTTTTTTTTAAAGAATTCCTCTTGATTCTATCTTTAGTAAATGTAACTACAGTTCTCCAAGCAATATTTATAAATACTGCATTAATGATAGTTAATAAAATCAGTTAATAATGCAAGCTGAGTTCCATAATTGCATATTACAGAGCTCAATGCAAAATATATTATTCAAAAAATCTTAACAATAATTATATTTCATATAATTAATGCCAAGTGCATTGTGACTTCTCTGGGAGCTAAAATACACAAGAGAAGAATTAAAAGGCTATTTATCAGGAACCACTCCCCAGTTTATATTTGTAATGGAAAACACAATACAATTTTTTAAACATAATCCATTTCTTTCTTAGAAAAGATGGAAGGAGTTTAATTGAAATCTATTTAGTGAGAACTTCAATCTATGCTGAGTTTAAAGTTTGGCACAGAATACTAAGCAATGATCATGCAGATAATTAAAATTTAAAATGTTAAATGATTTATACTCTTGTAAATAATTAAGAGAATTTAAAAATCCAAGTAAGGAAACGTTCGAAGAGAATATATATATTACCAATCTATTTTCTAGAACAATAATACATGAGCGTATGTTACTTACATTTTGTAACTGGTAACGTCAGCAGCCTTTAATTTAAAAAGCTTTAGCAAACTTAATGAAATTAACCTAAATTGATTGGCATTCTGATCCAGCAGGTATTAAACACAGCAAGGTAAAAACAAGGCCACTGTGACAAATTCAATAGATCTGCAGTGATGCAAAAATCCAATAAATTGAAAATTTAACTAAAGAATATTGCACAAATGCCAATCCCTTCTATGAAATAAAGGAGTATTCATTTGAGACTATATTACTTACTATAACTACCAAGAAATCTATAATTGTGTTTTTTTTAATTCTATAGACTTACACTGGTTTCCCTCATTTTTAGTGTTCCTATTTTTATTATTTTTAGTACATAGACTTCATTACCTATGACTCCCCCTTGTTCTTTGTTCATTCAATCATAAATCTTTACTAAGTAGTGATCTATCTTTGCCAAAGAAATATAGCTTTTAAAATAAGTTTTTTAGAGAAGTATAAATTAACGCATAAATTGCATAGAGTATCTGAACATAGAGATGTCACTTTAGAGTAGTAAAAATATGGTAATATTAAAAAATTTAGAGCATAGCACTATTATTCACCATTTTAATGTTGCTAGCATCCCCCAAATGGGAATAAATACAGCGAAATATGTCTCATCTACAACATGAAGATAGAGGGGTAAATACCTGTACAATATTTCCTGACATATACACCTGCAAACTGCACCCTCAACCCTATACCTGCGATTACCTGAGTGATCTTTGGCAAAAAGCAGCCAACTCTTCCATGGTTGTGTTTCATCTGCTGGGAAATCATGACTCTAGTTTATGTTAATAGCTCTTAAGCAACTAGTACAGTGCATAATATATAATCCCTACTCAAAAAGAAAGAAATTATTTGAAAGCACCCAGGAGAAAAATAATAGCTAGAGGAAGAATGCAAATGGTCAGGAAGGAGAGAAAGAGGTTGGCAAGCGGGGTATACAGAAGTTGTTTGAACTGGCTTTAAAGAAATCTCTCAGCAAGACAAAAACCTGAGTATGGCTACCCTAGTTCCAAAGGATGTTTTCACACCACCAGACATTCAGACTATCATGTTATGGCTGAAATTTGGGACAAGAGGAAAAGTGCTCATACTAAGGCAAAAGTTTTAAACCAGGGCCAGCAAACTATGTCCTGCAGACCAAATTTAGCCCACCACCAGTTCTTGTACAGTCTGCAAATTAAAAATGGTTTTTACATTTTTAGATGGCTGAAAAAATGTAAGAATAGTACTTTGTGACAAGTGACAATTATGTGAAGTTCAAATTGCAGTATCCACAAAGAATGTTTGATTGGAACATAGATACCTTGACCAGGAGCACAAATCAATTGTATGTATCGAGCCTGACTGTACAAACCTAAAAGGTAAAACTCTAGGTGGAAAACCATGGGTAGAGGCCTCAAATGGCCACTTAATAGACAGATCCTAGAATTACTTTCCATAAAGTAATCAAAACTGCTATCAAAATCAGTTCAAAAATAATACAGTCAAACAACTGTTTTGTCTACATCTTGCTTGTAACTGTCATATTTGTGTGTTAGGACACAGAATAAGAACAAAGAGGCCTGGAATCCTTTTCTGAGGGGAACATCAATTACCGACATCATTGCATTTTAGTTATTTTTCCCCCAGCATTTGTTTTCTATACATGGGCCCACATCTTTAGCATCTTGAAAAGATGAATAGTTATAGATTTGTAAAAGGTTTCAAGATCAGTGAATGAAAGTGGCTTTACAAATATAGTGTCCTCTTAGTCATAAAATGGAGTCAGAAAGCACTTGTTCCCATGCAAAGGTGACCTATAAACCACAAAGCAGGAGACATCTGGTCGATGGGCCTCAAAGCATAGCTTCCGACCATTAAACACTCTTCAACATTAATCTAGAATATTGGCATAGCAAACATTTTCAAAAAGATTATGCACACATTCCTTAAGATCAAAGGTGAGTTAAGGAAAAGTGTAGTCAGGAGCATAAAGCAACAGCAAACTCATGAAGGGCCAACTAATCTTATGCCAGCTGTAGAGCCACATCCATCAGCACAGCTGTCAATACCAGGAACTGGGGATGTAGCTTTCCTTTAGAAATAGCTCCAGCAGCTTGCCACCAAGGCTCCAGGAACCAAAATAGAAATTCAAATTAGGACATAGTAGCAGCAAAAAAAGGGAAGAGAGAAGGCCACCTCTACCTATACTCCTCCATAACAAATACTGTAAATAATATTTGTACGACAAAGAGTTCTGAAGTAAACGGGAGCCTGGACCCACACTGACTGCACCATCTGATATCACATTAAAACTAGGGGTTACTTTTTGAAGACATAAACCCATAAGAACTAGGAAAACAGAGGAAGAGATATCAGCCATAAAATTTTTCAAGGTGGTAAAAAGATGGATTAGCAGCAACTTATTTAGCAGCAATGAGAGAAGGGACCAAAAGCCCAAAGTATGGAAGGCTGAGAAATAGCCCAATACACCACAGAAGCCACAAATGGTTTAGGACCTGGAGTAGCAGTTACCTGTGGAACCAGGAGAAAAGGTGGCTCTGTATGGAAGTATGTAGCTAATATAAGGAGGATTGTATAACAGGAAAACTATTTGAGATGCAATTTGATAGCTGGTCTGGCTGCTGAGACCATCTCTGTAACAAGGAGGGTGGGAGGTTTACTCTCTGGAGATGATTAAACAGGAGCTCTCCCTGGACTAGGAGATACCAGGAACAGTTAAACATCCAAAACAAGGCCAGGTATAGTGGCTCATGCCTGAATTCCAGAACTTTGAGAGGCTGAGGCAGGAAGATTGCTTGAGGCCAGGAGTTCAAGACCAGCCTGAGCAACACAGTGAGACACCATCTCTACAAAAAACAGAAAAAAAGTTGCTGGGTGTGGTGGTACACACCTGTAGTCCCAGCTACTTGGGAGGCTGAGACAAGAAGATCACTTGAGCCCAGGAGTTGGAAGTTGCAGTGAGCTGTAATGATGCCACAGGCAACAGAATGAGATTCTGCCAAAAGAGAAAGAAAGGAAGGGAAGGTACGGAAGGAAGAAAGATCCGAAACAGAAAGATTAAGTGATCATATGCACTCTGAGAACTCCACTCGTTTCCCCACAGGGCTCCCAGAACGCCTTCAAATGAGAAGTTGGAAGTTCCTTCTTTGGGGACACCGACGAGCTGAAGAGGACAAATTTAAAGATAACAGACATGGGAGTTCCCTGCAGGGTTCACTCAGACCACTCAACAGCGATGTTCAACAAGCCCAATTCATGCGCTCAGAACTTCCAAACCACTCAACCATACATGGGCAATCGAAGATTACAAAACAGCTGAAAAAGCCTCTAACATAGAAGACAGAACCCAGACAAAGCAAACAGAAAATGGTAACTTGGAAAAAAAAGACTAATCAAGCATGTTCCTATTATTAATTATCAGAGAGAACTGAAATTGCATCTAAGACAGGAACAGGATGGAATAAAAAGAACATTCAGAGAACAAAAAAGCTTTTAAAAATTAAAAATAAAAAAATGAGAGAAAAATCAATAGAAGAGTTAGAGTAAAAATTTGAGGCAATATCCTAGACAGCCAAGCAAAACACAAAGAGAAAATATAAGAAAAGAAATGGTCAACAAATTTCAACACCCAAATAGGAGTACTAGAATGGGAACAAAGAAAATGGAAGTCAATGAAATTCTTCAAGAACATTTTCCAGAATTGAAGGATAATTTTCCAGATTAAAAGAGACCACTGAGAACTCAACACATTGAATGAAAGTAAATTCACACCACATCACACACACCAACGGGAAATTTCAGAAAAACCAGAAAAAGGTTTTACTCAATCATCAAAATGTCACATTCTCTCTCAACAACAAAGCCAGAAGCTATATGACAATGGAGAAAATGCCTCAAACTCTGAGGTAACTTTCTTTCCTCCCTGGAATTTCATACAAAAACAATCAAATAAGAGGGCAGAATAAAGACATTTGTAGAAATTAAAGGTCCCTTCAAATTTACCTTTCATATACCTTTTCTCAGCAACTACCAGAGAAGGCGCTACATCAAAGTGGGATAAACAAAGTGGAAACACATGGGACAATATGGGCACCATATTCATGTCATTCTAGCGAAGCCAGCAAAACATAAAGAATGTCATTGGAACCATCACTCTTGTTGGTGAGATACATAATAACAATTGTTCATGGTGGAGAGAGGAGAAGGAGGAAGAGGAGAAGTAATGACTCTTGTTGGTGAGATACATAATAACAATTGTTCATGGTGGAGAGAGGAGAAGGAGGAAGAGGAGAAGTAATGATATTCCTAACATCAATGGCTCCAATGAAGCCTTGTTATCTACTGAAATCAACATCTGGGAAATGATCCTTATAGACTAGAGTTTCTTAATCTTGGCACTATTGACATGTGGGGCCAGATAAGTCTTTGTTATAGGTGGCTGTCCTGTGCACTATAAGATGTTTAGCAGCATCTCTGGCCTCTACTCACCAGATGCCAGTAGCATATGACCCTACACATGCTTGTGACAACCACAAATGTCTCCAGACATTGCCAAATGTTCTCTGGAGGGTCAAAATTGCTCCTGGTTGAGAACCAGGGATACAGAGTGAAGGGAGAAAAAGATAAAAATCTTCCTGGTGAAAGACATGCATGTAATGTCTCTATCCAATACACACCACACATGCTTATATGTGCTCGGTCTCTGGAAGGGTATAAAAGGGGTACTAGTAGTGGTTACCTCTCTTGAAGGTTGAAAGGGAAAGAGACTAACTTTATTCTTTACTCATTTTAAAAGAATTTATTCTGAGCATATAGTCTCTTTCCAATAAATACATAAAATTAAATAGTCTTTTTTTTTTCCATCTCCCTGCCCCCTAAACAGTCTTAAAACAAAATTTTGAAGGATTATATCCTCTCACTTGTACTTCTAGGAATGTGACCTTCCCTAAATATGCTCCCATGCATATAAGATTTTAATGTGTATTCAGAGTTATTATTTGTGACATTGTTTGCAGTAACATAAAAAAAGTAAATAACCTGTATTCAACGATAGGATGTCGAAATAAATTATGTAACCCCTTAAAATGGACTAGTATGCAGCCATAAAAAATAAGTTGGTTCATCACATACTAATATGAAAGTATTTCCAAAATAAATCATGAGGTTATGAAAGCAAGGTGTAAAGCATATATAAGCAAATGCACATTCTAAACACCCTCTTTTCTTTTATACAAATTGATGTAAGTGGTTGATTACAAAACAGGAAATCGAATGGCAGGAGGCCAGGGTGGGAAGGACATTATATACTCTTTTGTACTTTTTGAATTTTAACCACATGAATGTCTACCTTAATTATTCATGTAAAAATAAAATGAGATTTGCACCACGTGAATTTTTGTGCTCCAGTAGTTCTCCTGGGTTACTTTCTCAACCAGCAATGGAGGCTGCAGAAGGCTTCTTTGGAGGAGCAGTCACAGCCACATGGCCAGCATATAGAAACTATTGTTTCTACAAGGATATTCTCCAAAGAAACTTGACAAAGAGGCTGCTATGCCTCTAAATGGCATTTTACACTGACTAGAAACAGTTATTCTTCCTTCTGCCCCAAAGAGAGATTTCAGGTCTGAAGCATTAAAGGTTAAAAAAATAAGGAACATAATACAAAAAAAAATCATCTATTCCTATCAAGGAATATCATATGAAAGCCAGATTTTAAAAAAAGAAAACTAAGTTTTATCGCAATCAGTAGGATATAGAGGCTACGTATCACAGTGAAATACTATCTGGTTCTGAGTAGAAGGCCAGCAATGAAATTGGCTCAGTAAAGAAAAAGCCAGTACGGAAATGGCAAAAAAGACTTCATACTCCAAAATTCAACCTCTTGCTTAGACTGCCCTTAGGTTATACTGGAAAAAAAAAAAAATCACGAGGTCAAGGACAGGGGAGTAAGTCCTGGTTTAGCTATACTTACAGTAAGGTCATGGTGAAATCATTTCTGCTATTGTCAAGTGGAGATAATTTCTAAGTACAAAATATGGGGAGGATTAATGACCAAGAGAACAACCACCGAGAGCATCTGAGGATTAGAGCAATGACTTTACATATTGAATTTTCTTATTCAAAGGCAATGTCAAAACACTGAAATGCAAAAGAGATTGTTTAGAGCAGTTGCATCATCAAAATATTAAGTAGATGATCAACATCTGATGAGTTTATTTTATAACAAAAACAGTTTTTAAATTAAAGAATAAAAAAATGCAGCAGAACCTATCAATCGACTTATTGCCGATGCAGGCTCCAACAATAGTCTGCTGGACTCTTTAGGCAAATCAGACATGTGACATCACAGAGCCACAATAGATTTGATGAGGGATAAGGGTTGAAGGAGGACAATTAATCTCTTAAAGTTCAGCTTGTCCTCTTTTAATTCAATAAATATTTTTTAGAGTACCTACTATACATTAGGCGCTGCTAGACCAGTATCTAATATAGGTAAATAAGCCAGTCGACAAGCTGGATACGTAATTTTAAGGCAAAGTTAAACCAAAGGAAAAATAATAAGACAAATTATAATAGAAACCATGGTGCAAAACAAGTCATGTACATCAAAAGTGCTAATGAAGTACACTTTATTTATAGTTGTAGGCATTTGAAAAGGTAGCCAAGAGAAGGTAGAATAAGTGCAGCCTTGACTGACACATAACTTTTTGAATATTACTGAAGAAAAACTAGTTTGAACAAGAAATTTTAAAGGTATTTATAAATCTTGCTCCGCATCATTTATAAGAAGCACAAATGCATTCTAACACTTCAGAGTAAGAAGAGAAGGTACAAAATGTTTCAAGTTTTCCAAAGTCATTTAGAGTACAGCCCTTTCCTTTACATACTTATCTTCCCATTTTCTTCCTATGTTGACGGATAAAGGCAAAGAAATAAAAGTCTTTCATTTCACATGTCACAGATGTCTCATAGATAAGAGCTATCAATGAACCATCAATCATCAGTATACTTATACACTGTGTCAGAACTAACTACTCAACAAATGACTTGCTTCTTTAGATCTAAGGCAGAGCTTTCCAATGTAATGCAAGCCACAGAAGTAATTTTAAATTTTCTAACACTTACATTAAATTTTTCTTAAAAGCTGACCTTAATTTTAAAAATACATTATATTAGACCTAATAATCTATCCAAAATATTATCTTTTCAATATGAAGTACAACAATGTTGGGGAGATATTTTATATTCTTTTCTGTAAACCCTTTGAAATCTAGTGTGTATATTTACAGCACATCTCCACTCTGACTTGCTATGTATTAAGCAGTCGATAAGGACATGTGGCTAGTAGCTACCACACTGGACGGCACACCTCTAAGGTATTATTAATACATCAAAATAGGTTGTAATGCTGGCTCACAATAAATACATGAATGAATGATAATGTGACATGATATTTTTATATGCTCATTGTTCTGTAGGTTAATTTAGTATCTTTCTAAAGAAATGACACAATAGACAAATCTCTCAAAATCAATATCTAACATAAAATCAAAATTTTGCTTAAAAACATAAAATTATATACTTTTGCTGAAAGCAATTAATGTTGGATCAGAATTTAATGACACACTCAGGATGAACTGCACCCAATGGTTACTTATATTATCGTAAATATCCTTCAGAGAAGAAAAGTGGGAAGGACAGGAAATTAATAAAAAGTGAACTTTCCATCACTGGTTTCACATGCTATTTGTATCCTGAGGACTCTGTCTCTTGCTATTTAGTGTAACTGAACATATTCTCATACAACGGCCCAAATATGAATTAGAATTTACTTAATGTGTGTATGTACACAAGCCTTCTCTGATTCATTAAAGCAATTCAATATGAGAATATTGAAGTGAAAATTTTCTTACTGCATTTATATAATAACCACTTTTCTTATTGGCTGTATAAATCTCATCTTCTTCTAAATGATTGCCTGGCATCTCCTAAAAGTCTAAAATAAGCATGATTGTCGATAGATTTTTTTTTTTAATCCAGACTTCTTGATCTTAAACTAAACAAGAGTCATTTTTATTTCGATCTCCTACCACATTGGCTATTTGTAATTTACTATTTTAATTATAAAACAAGTTTGTCATTAATTTTTTTTTCCTTCCAGAGAATTTTAGCGCAGCAACAAACTAAAAAACATTCTAGTCCAAATCCCACCTTTTGCATATGAGAAAACTGAGTCCTGGAGAAATGACCTGTGAAGATCAGCTGATTATTCAATGAGAAAGAAAAGCCTTAACTTCCAATCAAGTCTACACAAACATGCCTTCTTCACTCACTTCAGTGAGGGTGTTTTTACATATAAAATAGATTCTTTATTCTTTATAGGATGGGGAGAAAAATGCAGATTAAATTCAATCAATAATTTCTCATTCAATTTCTGTAAGGATGTTTTTACTTATTACAAAGATAGACCATTGTGCCCATCTTAAAAAAGAAAAGAAAACCTGACATACAAAAATCTTAACTTGCTCCACATATAAATTAGGAAGTGATTTATTTGCATCACAAAGATTTCACTTTACGAAAAAGGTATGTAGCAAGATTCCTTGAAATATCAAGTCCCTTGGTAGAGCAAAAATTTAATCCAATTTACGAAGGAAACAAGGAGGCAAAAAACTTCCTGTGAAGGGTAACTTCTACTTAAAAGTCTTCCCTAACTGAGTAATGGCTCTTTTCTGTGCTCCTCCCTGCCCTCTGATAAGCCTCTATCCCGGGCTTTATCCATTTATGCATCCCAGTATTCATAGAGTAAATCATTCGCCCAACCACAGTTAAGGAGTTTTAGGTGTTAGGAATTGTGCTAGGCACTAGGGTACAAAGGTGAATAAGACGAAGCAGTTTAGAGTCACCAGTACAGGCTTATTACAGAATATTATTATTGCTGTATTTCTTTTCTGCATGCTCTCCTAAATTCTGACCTCCCTGAGGGCAGAGACTGCGTCTTATTCATAACAGAGCGCCCAGGGCCTCGCATAGTGCCTGATTCATAGGACTCAACAAATGAATACCGAATAAGAGATATAATTTCAAAGTGCTACCCATGTGCCAAGTGCTGTTCGAGCTTCATGAAAGTACTATCATCTCATTCAATCCTCGCAAGTTTCCTGGAGACGGGGATTTGGAAAGAGGATGACACTCAGGTTCAGGGGTTAGATAAGGGGGTCAAGCTCACACAACTGATAAGAGGTGGAACAAGTTAAGCAAACTCACATCTGTATAAAACTCTGAAGCTTCTGCTTTCCACACTTCACCAACTACCAAACTGTGATATCTGTGCAATGTATTGGGACACCTATAGCTCATCAAATGTAAGCAAAGGAATTAGCCACAGATACAGAAAAGATGCAGGGAAGGAATGAAATTTCCCATCTTCCTTCATTCCCTCATCTTGTTTCTGAGAGACATATCCTACATTTACATACAAGACCACTCTAACAGGTACACGACATCAGCTATGTGAAACTGTAAAGCATCTACAACTCTGTACCTGTGATCCGTTCATAGGGTAAAAGCCCTTGGTAACCAAGTATAGATTTTCAAGGAAGCCCACTCTATCATTCTTCTTCTTTTAGTTATTTGTTGTATATATTTAGTATATTTTCTTTGAGAAGAATTTTAAAACTACGAGAGCTCATGTGTTCATGGGCCTGGGGTTATACCCTGGCCCTGCCATTTATTGGCCATGTAGTCTGTGAAATAACATCAGGAGAGGTGCACAGACAAAGAGTTGAGAGAATGAAAACAGCTGGGCATAAAAGAAATGAACATGCAATAGGAAAAATATAAACTGCATGACATAAAGCAAAGAATGTAACAAACAGTGAAGAAAATCAAACCAGTAATGTGGAGAACAATATCATACTGTTCTTCAAGACCTTAGAAGAACACAACAAAGAACTGAAAATGAAGAGAATATTATTAGGAAGAACAAAACAGATCTACCTTTTGAATTACACCTGTTATAATGAAAGGGAAAAATAGAAAAATTTGAAATAAAAGTGAAACTCAAGGACTTCAAAAAATTGAAGAAAAGTTACCAAAATTTAAAAACAAAACCTTAATTTGAAAAGGGGTAGGATGCTTGTAAATCAAAAGAGCACATCATGATCCACACAAAGAAGAATTTCATCCTATTCCTCTTTTCTAAATTTTCCTTGAAATTCTCTTACTTTTTCCAAGTAAGCTTTGACATCTCTTGTCAACTTAACAAATACCTTTTGGACTTTTTATTAGAGACTGGAAAGGATTGGCATTCTTAAATGAGTAAAGAAAAATTCTCATACATATACATGTTCACATAGACATACCCAGGGTAAAGGTTTTCAATACAAAGCCCAAGGAGTGGTGGGTGAACTTCAAACCTCTCTATAGAATAAGCCAGCTTAGCTTCAAAAAAACAAATCTCTGGTTGGCATCAAATGTCTCCCCTGAAACTTAAATACCGTGAGAGAGATAAAAGAGAAAAATTTACAATGATTTAATTAAGAGGGAAAAGTTCATAAGCCAAAAACTTTGTTAAAAACCATTATAATTCTCATATAATAATGATAAACAAAGTATTATGGACTCAGAAAATCTAACACATAAATTACTTTAAAAATCGCATGAAGATGTACTCCAGGTAATTGGCAAATGAATCAAAATTATAGAGATGCTGTAGTATGAAAATACTTAAAGATTGAAAGTTAGACATAAATGTCTCAGTAGCCAATGAAAATGTTACAAAACCGTTTAAAATTTTTTAAAAATAATGTAGCATCAACAAACTGGGTTCAAAACAATAGATTTTGCCCAACAAGCACATCTTAAAAGATGCTCACCACCATTCTTCATTAGGAAAACCACAAATCAAAATCACAGTGACGTACTACTTCACATCCATTAGGATGGCTATAATTTAAAAAAAAAAAAATTAAACATAGAAAATGTGTTGGCACGGCTGTAGAAAAATCGTGAATTTCCAGCGTGAATGTAAAATGGTTCAAGCCATTGTGGAAAAAGAATTTGGCAGTTCGTCAAAAATGCAGACATATGACCTTATGACCCAGCAATTCCACTCTTAGGTATATACCCAGGAGAACTGAAAACAGGGACTCAAATAAATATATATGCCCAAATGTTTATAGAAGCTGTATTCATAATAGTTCAAAAAGTTAGAACAACCCAAATGTCCATCAATGGATAGTAAAATTTGTATGGAATATTATTCAGCCATTACAAGGAATGAAGTACTAATATATGCTACCACATGGATGAACCTCAAAAACATGCCTAGTGAAAGAAGCCAGACATAAAAGGTAATTAATATATGATTCCATGTATATGATTCCATTTATAGGAAATATCCAGAAGAGGTAAATCCATAGAGACAGAACACAGACTAGTGGTTGCCAGTAGCTTAGGGCAGGGGGAATGGGAAGCAAATGCTTAATGGGTATGGAGTTTCTTTTTGAGATTATGGACATGTTTGGGAACTAGATAAAGGTGCAAGTGTACAACATTGTGACTATACTAAATGCTACTAAATTGTTCACTTTAAAATGGTTAATTTTATGTTATGTAAATTTCACCTCAATAAAATACAATAGGTTTTATTAAAAAGACTGGAAAACAAAGTAGGATACTTTTTTAACCTGATAAACTATAAGGGGCAAAGAGCATAATCTTATAATCTTAAAGGAGATAAGACTTACATGCCATTTCCACCAAAATCAAGAGAACTGCCAAAATTTCTCAAGGACAAAAAGAATGTCTGAATGAATATAGATATGTATAATATTCTTCAATGGAAAGATGGAATATTTTAAAAATGTCAGTCCTTTCACATCTCTAATAAAAAGTCCAAAGGGATATTCATTAAGCTGACAAGATTTCAAGGCTTACTTGGAAAAATTAACAGGTCAGAATCTCAAAGAAAATGTAGCAAAGAGCAATGGCTCAAGCCTATAATCTCAGTGACTCAGGAGGCTGAGCTGAGGTGGTAGGATCGCTTAAGGCCAGGAGTTCAAGATCAGCCTGGACAACATAGCAAGACCCCATCTCAAAAAAAAAAATTAGGCATGTTGGTTCACACCTATAGTTCCAGCTACTCAGGATGCTGAGGCAGGAAGACTGGTTGAGCCCAGGAGTCCGAGGGGGCAGTGAACATATGATCATGCCACTGCATTCCAGCCTGGGTGAGAGAGATAGAGATAGAGAGAGATAGAGAGAGAGAGAGAGACAGAGAGAGAGAGAGAGAGAGAGAGAGAGAGACCGTGTCTCAAAAAAAGAAAAGAAAAGAAATAAGGAAAGAAAATTTACCAAAAGAGAAGTAGGGTAGGACATAGGACAAATTTTTTTTTCCTTCCCAGATACTAGCATATTACAAAAATATAGTAATTAAAGCAGTATGATTCAAATATAAACACTGACATATGGCAGATTTAAAAAAATGGCCTGGATGCTAGCATAGGAAATGTAATCATTCAGTATGTTCAGTTATCTCTTTAGAACCCACTGTATCCCACATACTGTATTAAAAACTAATGTCAGAAGCACACCTCCACTGTATCAGCATAACTTCAGCACTGTTGCAGAGTTAAGGGTAAAACATAAAATGTAGCGTATGTATTGTGTTCTGATAGGGAAGGATTCCTTCCATCCTATTAAGTGTAAAAGTACTGAAGACATCCCGAAAGAGTTGACAGATTTAAGTATAGAAAAAGAAAAGCTTCTATATAACAAAGTAAAAACAATTAAAAAGCAAAAGTAAATCTGTAGAAAATACTAAGGCTATAAATGAGTTACCGCCCTAATAACTAGTTCACAGCAATCAATTAAAATCACTAAAGTTCTCACAAAAAAAACAGGTAGAGCCCATTAAATAACAAGAAATAAGTGATAAATATATGCAAATTATTTAATAACTGAAGTTATATAATTTTCAATGGAATACTAATTTTCACCGTCAAATTAAGAAATATTTTAACAACTCTACTGGTGTTAACAAAAATGCAGTGAAATTATACCATTCTCACACACTGCTGGGGATGTGAGGACCCACTTGCTGGAAAGCAATCTGTTGGTGTATATAAAATGCCTTTGGATGCACATACCTGCATCATAGTTCTATCTTCATATGATAATCATAAGGAATGCAAAGATTCATACAAAATTTGTACAAAAATGTTCACCATGGCTTCATGTGTAACAAAAAACACATAAGAAGCAATCTAAATATCCAATCATGGAAAATTAAATTATAATATATCCATATACCATAATATGGATTATATACTATTAAAATGATGCTTTTAAATAATAATGATGTGAGATATGTAACAAAGTAATTTTTAAAAATCAGTTTACTAAAGCATACTCAGGTAATTTTAAAAGATTGGTAATAGCTCCAAATTATAAACAGTGGCTATTATGATTCGAAGAATTATCCTAGTTTCATCTTTATATTTGCCTGTACTTTCAAAATTCTCCATAGCAGGCTCATTTTATTTTGATAATCGTGGAGGAAAACATTAAATTAGGCCAGTGTGCCAGTCCACCTTGGAGTCCATGCTAAAACGTATTACTCTGCTATAAAATGTTTTCAGTAGCTCACACCTATTGGCATTTCCCCCTTGTCACAAAATAGCATGGGTGGAAGCTCTAAAGCCCACAATGACCTGCATTAGCAGAAAATATGAAGATGCTTAACATGAGGTGCGTCGAGATCAATTTCAAGCAAGCATACATCATTCATGCCATTGATTGGCATGTCAAATTCTTGACAAAATAATAAGTGACTGCAGGTGCCAATCACTGTCTCACAATGCAGTCCATTGTACAGTTTTTGGTATCAATATGATTAAATTATGATGGCATCCCAAATATAGCAAACTGTTAATAAATTGCTTCTCCTAGGAGGCTACTGCCCTGATGCTCCACCACTGTTTGTCCAAAAGCAAAGAAGAGGCACACATACAGATTGCTTTTAGAATTGATGGACTCATACCAAGCACCTCTAGGATTTCCTATTTATGTTTGGCCAGTCGACAGACTTTCTTAATTCCATCATTCGCTTCCAAATACAACCAATCCTGATAGCTTTCTTGACACCCCCAACCCCTCCCATAACACTTTTCAGTTCTTCCTGTATCTTTTGCTGTTTTCACTGCTGTTCCACAGCACAAAAAGGAGAAATTTCTCATTTTTTTCAAAAGACTGTTTAGCGATTCTTCTCTATTGACTATCCAATGCATTTGAGAGCTAAGAATTATAATCCTGCGTCGATGGAAAAAGCAAAACAAAACTAAAGTATGAAAGGGAAATGACACAGTGGAGGATGCATGAATTCAATAAATGAATGTGATGCAAATGAGAGAATTCACAGAGGAACAGAGATAAATACTGCCAACACCAACATTTCTGGAAAGAAACAAGACACACCAGCCAGGGAGTAACAGGAAAGGATAACACATTTACACAATGGTCACCGGCTTCTGATCTATATTTTCATCCTTATAAACAGCAATATAAACTAAAAATAATTCCTATTTTTTCTGTTTTCTTTTCCCTACTTACATATTACAGAAATCTTCCATCCCCTTACTTTCTGTCAACAAGAGTGCAATCCATTTCCTAATATCTGAATGATGTATTAGCCACCTGAGTGTCAAACTTGTTTTTCCTCATTTTCAGGGGATATTTATGTCATGATATTCCACACTTATTCCAATATAATTTACTGTGCAGCAGTGGTGTTCCCATGAATTAAAGCCACGGCACTGAACCACACCACCAAAGAGGAGTGGTGAAAGTACACTTCATCACAGCCCTACTGGAAGATGTTTCGATATGTATTCAGAACAGGGGAGCACTGCCATAATTATTACGAAGGAGAGGCGACAGCAAACAACATGCAAAGTGCACTAAAAATGAAAATCACTTAAACTCAGCTACCCGTTCTCTTGAAAAGACAATCATGCGGGCAGACTATTAGGGACTAGAAGATCAAGAGGGAGAGCACAGACAGGGAAAACACGTGGAAATCTGACAATGAATTCAATCAGTGCTGTCCAGTGGAACTTTCTGTGATGAGGATGTGCTCTATGATCTGTACTGTCCAGTACAGCAGCCACTAGCCCACGTGGCCACTGAGCATTTGAAATACAGCTAGTATAACTGAGAAAATGTATTTTTAACTTTATTTCAAATTTTACTAATTAAAATCAAAATTTAAATAGTCACATGGGGCTAATGGCTACTATACTGGACTATGCAGCCAAGTATAGACAACGGAAGTACAAGGGTAAACTAATTGTAAGGGACAAAAAAGTCTGAGGAATTCCTCAATGTACCAACATACCCAGTGCTTAAAATAATTTCTCCACACCTTCTCATTTTTCTGCATCTTCCCAATTCACCCCACCACCAATACACTCCTCCAGCGACGTGAGAGACATTCCCACCCCTCCTGTTGGCAAATCAAAATTAATGATGTGAAAAAAAACATTTAAGTCTTATACCAGTATATTGTCCTTTTGGAAATAAGCATGCACTGAATAAGAAGCCCAATCCGGGAAGACCTTACTGAACGGTATAGGTTTGGGTACAATGGAATACTAGGAAGCAGATATGCACACGTGTGACAGATGAGCAGCAGAAAGGGCACGTGACGGTAACAGACTGTTTGTAAACAGTCTCAAATCCTACAGTTGGACGTTCAATTGTATTTGACTGTTACATATGATTGACAAGCCATTTGTGATCTTCACTTGAGGTGATTAAAAGACTACTCTGATGTACTGAACAGAGAATATTACTCAACTAGACAGCCAATTTCAAGTTCCCGGCCACTGGGAGTAAGTCAACAGTAATCCTACAGGAATTCAAGGGGAGAAAAAAACGTCTGTTACTGAAACAAACTTTTGCAACTACACCTTAACTGAATATTCTCCACTTGACAAATGGAATGTGTCCTCCAAAACTGATTTTTAATGACAAAACAACATTTAATAATGCATCTAGTTCATTCTTTCTTCTTCTTTCTTCCTTTGCTAAGACAGGTTATAGTCTAAGAAAATGCTGTCTAAAGGCCTTGAAGTCCAGTTCCATCTGAATTAAGCAGCACATAACCCTACAGCTCAAAAAAGCTCCCGGGTTTGTTTTTATATCTAACTGCAGAATTTCAGATCAATTTCCACACATTCATATCAGCATTTAGATTTAAATTTGCAATACATGTGATAAGATCATTGGAACCCCTTTCCCTAGCCACCATTTCCTTGGATTTGGAATTGATGGAAAAATTCTTGGAAGACTGTATTTATACATCAATGCATAAGTGTTTTACATCTCTCTGGACCAGAAAGAAAGCACAACAGAATCCAGTTGACTGAGCATACCACTGAGCCACGTTTGTACTTTCTTTACATTCTTAATTTGTTAAACAAATTATTCTTTTCAAATCTACTTTCCGACCCCAAAGATGAATTAACCTAATCCTTTGAAACAGTGTTAGGTTTAGCCTCTCTATATGGCTTTATGTGTATTTAAGAAATAATTATAATAAGACAAGATTTGAAATGTGGTAGGCACAGCCAGAAAAACATGATTAAAATGTGTCAGTCTTGTTCATTGAGTACCAAAGCCCTAGAGATATGACAAAGTCCCATCAAGAAAAGTGATAGAATATGCCCAATTCTCCATGAGTAGGATGAGAAAGATGTTCCACCACTGCTGAGCTTTTGAAAAAGCAGGAAATCCTATATAAAAAGCCCTCTACACCTACCAGATAATTCTGTTCAGAGAGTTGTAGCCTCCTCTCATTCTCCCAGAAACCTATTGAGAATGACTCGCCTATTTCACAGCAAATTTTCATATTTAAATCTAGATTAGGATATTTCTCATCCTTGGGAGTTTTACTATAAATATTAGCCAAAGTGAGCTGCAAAAACCCACATTTTCATGTTGGCCAACTAATTTGACAGAGATATTGGGCCATTCTTGGTATGTTAAATTTAAATTAACTCTAGAAATTATTGATGGTACTATAAATCCTAGCTTAATTCTTATAACACATAACATAAATTAGGCTTTCCTCATTAATGTTATAATTTCCCACTAATCTTGATATTAGCTAAAGATTTAAATAGCAAAAAACTGGTTGATAAGTGTATATACCCATTTGTGCTCACACATATATTGACTTTGAAACTTGTACTTCATTTAAAATAGCACCAACTATAATGGCCTTTTTAAAAATCCAACAGATACATTATAAATACTGGTGGATTGCTTAAGAAAAAAATAATAATCTGGGTTAATGGTGAATCAAGCAAAATTTATTCAGTAATAAGATGCCATGTAAATGATTCAGTTTTGTCTTGAAACTCCTCAGATGTTGCCAAAGGCTATATCAAAGTCACATTTAAGTCTTAAATATCTGAGATGTCTTGATTGAGATTTTCACTGTAATAGTCCAACTACTCACCCTTAGTCAATAAAAACATTCATTTTGTCACTTAATGTCCTCATGCTAATTCAATTATGTTTCTTATTTTAGTCCACATTTGATATATACATAATGTGCTACTTTAGCATCCATCGAGTTGAATTTTCTCTTGAATTCTTCTAGCAAATAATTTTTCATAAAATTTAACAATTCGCTCTATTTTTGCACTGATTACATTGAGCTTCCATTACTTCTTAAATCTTTCAAGAGAACAGAAAAAGCCAAGAAATTTTGGCATATTCATTTATCTCAGTTTTAATCAATGGCCATGAAGAAAAATTATTTCTGTGAATTTAAGCCTGCTTCTTTGGGAGCATATTACAACAAACTTCAGAGAAAGAATGAATTAAAACTGTCTCCTTCCACAGATCAGACAAAAGCAGTGTTTGTAAATTGTTCCTGTCATCTTCATAACAGGTATACAAAGTACACAATTACAAATGCAGAGGTCGCCACTGTTATATTTGCAGGAGCAACAACTGCCAAGAAGTAGGCCTTGCAAGTACCTTCACATCAAGAAGTGCCTAAAATATAAAAGGTTGTGTGACAACTCAAAAAGGTAAACCGCAGAGCATACACTTGGAAATAAGGTTGACACAAGTTCCAATCTCAGGTCTGCTGTTAAGTAGCTATACAACCTAGAGTGTACCTCACCATCCCTGGGTCCCAGTTTCCTCATTTGTAAGATGGGGATCCTACCACTTTAATTCATTAAAGTAGCCAAAAGGATGAAATAAAATTGAATTACCATTATTATTACTGTGTGTCAGTCATAAATTTCAGGAAACCATATAGAATCAATCATATCCTGTATTATCATTGTGTTAAAGATTTTATAAGCAGGTTTTTACAGACATGGTTTTGGGTTTGTTTCTTTTTTGAGAGGCGAGGAATTTTTCCTTTTAAAAACGTAGTTATTGCACATGAATGGTCACAGCTTTTAGGTCCACTTGCACCATATCTACTTGTGCTGCCCTTATTTGATAACGCAACATATTGTGTCCAGTGCAAAACCTTTCTGGATCCATTCCAATTATATCAGCTCTATTTCACTGGAAAAGTGCCCTCCACTTCAAACAGAGTCTAAGGCCATGGGCTGCCAATGGTTTCTTTTCAATGGAGCATTAACTGTTAGAACTGGTTGAACTCACTCATTTAAAAATTATTTAACCCTGACCCATTCCAATGCCAATATTTTATTGTTTCTTTTGGCCTTTTCCTTCCCCTTTTTCTTCTTCAGAAATCCAAGAGAGTCTAAAGGGAAATTTCTCAAATCTGTTTCCCCCCAGCCCTGAAAAATTCAGACTGCTGTTGTTTGTAATCAATGACACAAATCCAAGATAATCACATTTGCTTTTCATAATCAGAACATCAAAAAGCTGCTCAGCTTTTTCAACTTTATTTCTTTAAAATATTGGACTTTTCTTATGACAAATATGCAATTTATGCACAGAATTGATTGTTAAAAGACAAAATATTTTATGGTAAAATACATTGAATGTGTGCTGTATTTAATTTAAAAAAAAATCTTTACCCTTAATAAAAATGTATAATTTTCTAAATGAAACCTGTAGTGATGGGTTTCAAAAAGTACAGTGGCCAAGAAGAAACACATTTCAAAATTAAATCAGGAATCTACTCAGAATCCCTAACTCATCAGATACCACAACCATCATTTCTTACTCTGCTGAAAGGTCAACAGTCAGATGCCAGAGTTTAGCCTAAGAGTAAGGTTTCTTCACTTTTGCGCATCCCTATAACATCAGGGACTGCTTAGAAAAGCATTCTTGGCAGAACAGCCAACTGGATACGATAGCTGTGGGGTCCAAAAACAATTAAAAGCAAAGTCCAAACTTTCATGTTAGACAGGAATACATGAGGAGTAAGAGTAGTTATATTTTTCAAATGACATTTGCAAGTCTTAATCATCAGCTTAACATAATGTACAAAGGAAGGACACTTAAAGGACAAAAGCTGGCACTGGCTTTATAACCAATAATCCTGGACGAAGAGCTCTATTTATGTAGTAATGTTGAAATTGGAAGTCGGCATGCCTTAGAGCTCAAAGCCAGAATTTTCCTGTGAATGACTCTCTTTAACCAGCATATCATGAGAAAACAATCATTCTTTTAGCACATTCATTAGGAGAAAATTTAGATAGTTCGGAAATGACATTATCCATATTAAAACTTAACAGATAAATACAGTACAGGGTGCTTGTTACAGAAATTGCTAACTTCAAGCCAACAACACACCGCAGCTAAACCGTGACAGGTAAGCTCTAGTTCAAATCAAAGCTCCATTGGTTCATCTTGTCCACTGCAGTAGGACAGAGGTGACTGCTTATACATGAAGCCACCTATGCTCATGGCAAACCAAACAGACCAGAGGTAAAACATCTTAAAAACAGTTCCTGGTAGCTGCATAAAGTGGGAAACAAACATCTCTAAAGCTTAAATTAAAACAATCAGACCTCTATATGCTATTGTCTTAACTAAATAGAATTTTCAGTACTCTTGAAAAAACCATTTAGATAAAATATTTGCCTACAAAACTGTGCTTTTCAAGTGTTATTTTGATGTAAAATTGAGTGTTTAAGGATGGAAATTCCCTCAAGCACTCTGAAATGATAGCACGGTTGACAGTGTCAAAAGCCATGCTGAGATCAAGGGAAATGAGAATGGAAGCAGCAGCAACTGCATTCATAAAGAGGTCATTTAAAACCTCTTTGCTATG
>RJWJ010005099.1:47285-70994 GCA_004363605.1 Indri indri | reverse complement strand
AGATCAGCCTGAACAAGAGCGAGACCCCGTCTCTACTAAAAAATAGAAAGAAATGATCTGGACAACTAAAAAAAAAAATATATATATATATATATACAGAAAAAATTAGCCGGGCATGGTGGTGCATGCCTGTAGTCCCAGCTACTTGGGAGGCTGAGGCAGGAGGATCACTTGAGCCCAGGACTTTGAGGTTGCTGTGAGCTAGGCTGACGCCATGGCACTCTAATCCGGGCAACAGAGCCAGACTCTGTCTCAAGAAAAAAAAAAAAAAAAAAAAAGAAAGAAATCCAGAACTTTGAAATCCCAATTATACTGAAATAACAAGATGTTACCCTTTGTATAGGTCAATTATTGGGCAATGAATTTGCATTTCATATGCGTTAGAACAGTGGTCCATTCAACTCCACTAAATGTTAGGATAAAGGGAATTTTTATTTGGTCACAAGAAACAGATTCCATAAAAGGGCATTTATATTCCAATTAAACTTAACAAAAAGTATCCCATTCCTCATAAAGTATATGGAACATGTCAACATGTGCAAACTTTACTCAGGCAGCTAAAATATTAATTATGTATATATTTTAAAATACAAGCAAAACATTTACAAAATGAAAATTAAATTAACAAACCTCCTGACGGCCACCAGAACATGCCAATGAAAGTGGAGTATCCTTAGTTCGTTCAGACTGTGCTTCTATATCTCCACCTTTATCCAAAAGGATTTCCACAACTCCAACATGTCCTGCTGTTGCTGCCAGGATCAGTGGTGTGAAACCTAAATCAGGAAACAAAAATCTCAAACAAATTTGTTTTGTATTTATTTTAAAGCCACTCTTTTCAATTCTCTATTATTTTAGTTAAAAAAAAAAACAAAAAAAAACTTCAGGGCAGATACTGATTGGTATTTAACATAAAACTGCTCTAAACCCCAAGTTGTTAGTGACAAAAACATATAAATACCCGATAAAAAAGAAATGCTAAGTCAATAAAAACTGTTGTATTTATAATGAACTTTGATGCCTCTGAACAAGCTACCTTTGAATTAAGAAGGGCAACCGCAACTTGTTCTACTTCCCTAATAATCTATACTCTATTTTTTGAATTTTTGGAGAATTATTTGGCTCTGCAGATTAATGAATCTTGATATTCCTAATTGAAATATGCTTATCTTTCTTGTCACTGAGATGGTCTAAGAACTACTTATTGGTAGGGAAAACCTACAATTGTTTTCTGATGTATCTACACTCAGATTTCATTTCTGACTGACATTTCTTACCTTTTTTGTCTCTGTGCTCAATTTTTGCATCCCGTGCAATGAGTACGGATACAAGTTCTTCATGACCACCTGCACAAGCTAGTGTTAATGCTGTGTCATGATTGCTCTCAGTCTAGGAGAAGGAAAAAATATGTTAGATTTTTTTTTTAACAAAAGGGTTATCGATTGAAGAGCAAATAATATTTCCTTTCACAATGATTTTACGATGATAATTTTCCTTTCCAAAGGAAATCAGAA
Organism: Indri indri; assembly: GCA_004363605.1. Taxonomy (NCBI): domain Eukaryota; kingdom Metazoa; phylum Chordata; class Mammalia; order Primates; family Indriidae; genus Indri; species Indri indri. The sequence goes on along the minus strand of RJWJ010005099.1, from coordinate 69,480 downwards.
TGTGCAAAATAAGTTTAAATAAAGCAATCTACTCACATGTGCATCAATGTCAACTGAAGGATACACAGCGGGTACAGATTGGGAAGCCACATTGCCTGGAGTCTGTGAACAGGGTTCAGGTGTAAGACACTCTGTGGTCTGAGAGGAACTGTTTGAACCAGTGGGCACTCTGCTACTCACAGCTGAAAAATAATATTCATATTGCTAAATTCCACTTAAAACAGTAAGGTCATTTGTACATAGAAAAACACAGAAAACAGAAATTTCCATAGCAGTAATATATAGTAGTAGTTAAATCATAAGCTTTGGAATTAAATAGACCTACAATTGAATACTATTTTCAACACTAATTTTCTGATCTTGGGCAAGTAACTTCTCTGGGCCTCAATTTTCCTTATATGTAGAATGGGGATAATAATAGTCACCTGCCTTGGAAGGTTTTTGGAAAGATCACTTGACATAATGCAGGTAAAATACTTAACACAGCGGCTGATACTTAGTGCACATACAATAAATGGGTAGCTTTTTACATTGTCAACAGGCAGAAAAGAGTTTCTAATAAAAAAATAAAAGGAGTTTTATATCTTAGTTTGTAAAGCAAATTAAATAAAAATATCCTGTGGACAACGCAAAAAAAAAAAAAGAGGAGGAGAAAAAGGGGAAGGGAAACAAGTTAAAATATTTCTCACATAAATAGCAGGGAGTATTGTGTTTTTAAAATTCAATCTTTATTTTGAAAATTTGCTAAAATAAATCAATGTCTGAAAGTCCAAATATTTTTAAAATGAACATAAAGCTCTACTTGGTGTCTGAGTTAATTGAAATCACATATTTTATATCTCTAAGTATTTCTTTCTTTCTTTCTTTTCAGAGACAGAGTCTCACTCTTATCACCCAGGCTGAGGTGCAGTGGTGCAATCATAGCTCACTACAGCCTTGCACTCCTAGACTCAAGTGATCCTCCTGCCTCAGCCTCCCGAGTACCTGGGATTATAGGCATGAGCTGCCATGCCTGGCAAGTCTCTAAATATTTCTTATGTTTCATAAGAGATAAAGTTTGACTTACAGAGGGGGAAATAGGGCTTATCTCAGAGGGATATTGGGAGTAGTCCAGGAAATACTATACATAAAGCATTTAACACAGTGTTTGGCACATAGATAGTACTCAATAAATGTTACTATCAGATATTTTATAGCACTTTAAGTACTATTATTCACTGTATTAAAAGGTAAAAACATTACTATTCAAAACTCAAAAAACATATAATCATTAATAATATAGAGAAAGTTAACAAAGCTTCAGTGATGGCAATAACGTTATATTTATACCCAGACTAAAAGTCAATCAAAAATACAAAAGATTTACAGGAAAATATAAGCATTTTAAGTGTTGGAAAATGTTTTCTCTGTAGAATTTTGATATCACTAGATCCCATTCAAAGATACTGTTCACAAGTATGAATGACTCAGTTTAGTATGTTATAGTTTAAATAATTTAGCAAAGTTTAAGATGCCTGTATATGTTTCTACATGATACATCCTGCCCTCCTCCTCACCACTATGTATAACCATCTTGACAATAAAAATTTCTGTAGTTTGTCATCACACAAATAACATAATATAAATATTCAGTTACAAATAGGAATGATTATTATATATGTTTGTTTCACCTATAAGAATATACGAAATGGAATCAAAGCTTAAAAATGTTTGTCATTCAATAAATTAAAGCATATAGTATTTTGTTATACCTCCTCCATGTAGCTGATATGTTTAAAAAACAGCTCAAAAAAACAAGATACTAAAGATTGATATATTGTAGAACTTTTCTAATAGTAAGACTTTAAGAGTGGTCCCATAATTATTAACATATACCTTAGTAAAGAATTACTTTTCTATCATTATTTTGTTTATTTGTGTTATCTTTTTTATTACAAAAAACAGATATTTTTAAAACTTTAAATAGTTGGATAGAGTGTTATGCCAGAATATGATGCTGTAAGAGACTTCTTTGCAGAGTTGGCTTTTAAAAAATACTTTTGTGCATTTAGCAGCTCTGTTACCAAAAATGTGTTATTATCAATTACTGCACATTTTTGTATTACATTATCCTAGAAGCATTTTTTGTCCCTGTAATAATGACAATCAGAAACATCCCACAGAAAGTGACTTTAATAGGATTAATTACAAATGAAAAGTTACAAAAATAAAACTAGAAAGTAGCAAGTGACTTAAAAGGTACATGTGAAATAAAGGTTGTATTAAGAGAAAATTATACCAGGTTTATAACATTTTCATAAATTCTAAAACATTTCCTACTTCTGAATGAAACATCTCTAAAAATGACTAACACAGACTGCTACCACAAAGGTCAATATGTAATTTAAATTAAATTTATACACTATCCTAAAATGGGGTAATAGAAGAACTAGGTGTAATTATTCTACCTGATTCTTTATGAAATTGAAGATAGTTTTGTAGGCAATATGGAAGAAAATAATAAATCTTACTATAAAAAATTTCACTGATACTAGGTGTACATAAAATATATTGTGAGGTTTTAATAAATTTAATGGCTATAATTTTTTCTTTGTAATAGTAACTTTATTAAATAGTTTCATGTAAATAAAAACCTATACATAAAATATTAACATTAGAGAAAATGATTATTTAAAGACATTTTATTGTAAATCCCCTCAAGATAAGAGGATTTCCTAATTATTTATTTATTCTTAAACCTACATTGACTACCCCAGTTACTTAAAGCAAGATACTTTAAAATTGCAATTTGTTTTAAGAGAGACTATTAAGGTATCAACAATTTTAACAATGCACTAAAAAGTCACGAAACTATATTAAAACTTACATGTACATCAAATCTTAATATAAAAAGGAAGGGAAGCTATTATTTAATAGAATTTATAAGTCTGAGCAAATAACACTGTCTTTAAGCTAAATCAGAACTTTAAACTGAAACAGATGCATCTTATTACATCTAAGGTTCTTAATCCTAGTTGAACTAAGTTTGAATCTTGGCATTTACTAACAACTTAATTTCCCTAAGCATTAGTTTTTCAACAGAAAAACAGAGGTGGGAAAAGCACCTATTTTATAGGATTATAATAAATAGCCCATGAGATAATATATATAGAGCACTTAGCACATAGCTTGGTGCATGGTAAGTGCTTAATAAATGTAAATAGATTTATATTAGTTAATTTGTAACCAGTGTTCTTTTTACATTAGAAATGAAATTTTTATTAAATGTTTCTAGAACTGTTCAATGGTGAAAGCTATTTTGAATTTCTTTAAATTGCTTTAAGTTTCTACATTCAAACTTTGAGAATCACTTGCTATTATAGTATTAACTGTTATAAGCCCAACACTGACTTTCAGAGGAAAAGGACTTGAGGAACCATGCTCCTAATCAAGAGTTCATATAAATTCTGTCTGGGACTATACCAAGTATGACACACATAAGACTACATAGTAAAATGCAAAGTTAGCTAGTCAAGTCACAACATTAATAAATTATGTATGTAACCAACTCATTATCACAACAATATTTTTTTTTTTTTTTTTTGAGACAGAGTCTCACTCTGTTGCCCGGGGTAGAGTACCGTGGCGTCAGCCTAGCTCACAGCAACCTCAAACTCCTGGGCTCAAGCAATCCTCCTGCCTCAGCCTCCCAGGTAGCTGGGACTACAGGCATGCGCCACCATGCCCAGCTAATTTTTTCTATATATTTTTAGCTGTCCAATTAATTTCTTTCTATTTTCGGTAGAGACGGGGTCTCGCTCTTGCTGAGGCTAGTCTCGAACTCCTGAGCTCAAACAATCAACCCGCCTCGGCCTCCCAGAGTGCTAGGATTACAGGCGTGAGCCACCGCGCCCAGCCCACAACAATATTTTGAGAGAACAGCAACAAAGAAAAAATACTCACTGTAATATTTAAAGAGTGAAATTTACTGCTATTATATATACATATTCTCTAAAGTAAAATTTTAACATGTACAGTATTCTCTCCTTTATTAAATATGAGGGGTGAGAACTAGATTTAATTTAGGTAAAATTAACTGTATCTTTGGCCTGCTCTATAATCTTACCAAAATATATTAATATATTTCTCAATTGTAGAATTAGGTAGTAACCTAATTCACCCTAATTTTTTCTACCTTCAATTAAGAAAGTTAAGAAAAACTTGGAGTTAGAAAAAAAATTTTTAAATTTTAAGTAAGACAGGTCATTCATCATGACCTGATGAAGAAAATACAATTACTGCCATGTATTTAAAAACAGACAACCTCCACAAAAATGAAAATTTTTATATGAAGATAATTTTTGTACTAATGGCTGATTTAAAAGTTAAAAACTTATTAATAAAAGAATATTTTACAATGTGGTAGCCATTAATGTCTAACACAAATTAAATTTTGTTTATATTAATATTATATATAATTAAAAGATTTTCTAAGCCAATTTTTTTAAAGTTTCATGTGAAATTTATAAAAGACCAGTTCAACAAATAACTTCAGTGATATAAATAAAATTTCACTTTCCATATAAGAACCATCTGTAAATACTACCATAAAGTTAACACCTTCAAGTTCCCTTTAGAGCTCTTTTTACATTCCTTAAAAAAAAAAAAGTACTGAGTTATAATATAACTGAATAGATCAGTAATAGGAGTTTCTGCAAACTACATACTTAATTAGGAACATTATAATGCAAGTTATAGAACCCTAAGTCTTAAAAATGTTATTCCTAGTTTACCAGTTTCATCAGTATTCATAATCACACTTCACACTCCAAAATCTGTTTTTACCCTGATTAGAAATTAGAACTATAAATCAACTATAAGAGTTTATTCATAATTTATAACTTTTAATGCTAATAAAACAAAATTAATTTAAGTGGCTACTGGCTGAAGATATAATAACCCAAATTAAAGAATAAGGAGCCTAACTCCTTAAAACATTTCCCAGCATTTTAATTTGTTTTAAGAAAAACTAACATTCCTCCTCTGTACAATACCTATTATATATCAGAGGAGACTCAAAGGCAATAGCCAATTCTATAACCATTGAAGTCATACACATGCCCAACAAAATTCCTGATTTAAGTAATCTTATTCCACATTTTAAAGGATTCAGTAAAGATTAGGAAGACTAAAGGCTCACAAAGAAGAAAGGAAACTGAGATAGCATAATTGGGATGGGAGCAGGGGAGGAGAATATGACAAGAGGAAACAGACAACAGTAAGGAAAAAAATGTTGCAATCAAGAGACAGAGGACTGGCCTGCCTTTGAATATCACTCCAGCTACATCTTAGTTCTTGGTCTTCATCCACTGTCAACAGCCATTCTGGCTGCATTTCTGAACTGGGCTCTCATGGAGGTGATACATTCACCAGCCATCTTTAGGAAGGTAAATGATTAATTGCACTGTTTTCCCACTGCTGCAAGGACAATGAAAGGGAAAGTAAACTTGTGCACCTCAGTTCATATCTAGATGTAATTTTCCACACAACAATAAACAGAAACATATACTTTTAAGGTTATCAGGCCTTTCTTTTTTTCTTTATATGTGTGGGTATGTGTTTGGTGAGTCTGGATGCTTTCATCAAGAGTCAATACAAAAATCTCAATCTTCAAATCACCAAGTGACGATAATCACAAATCTAATAACATGGAATGCTTAGTTTTCTCTGAACGATCCATTTAATTAGAAACATTTAAATTGATCTAATGAAATTATAAAGAAAAAGTAATGGGATTTAAAATTATGATTTCTAAGCATGAAAATCACCAGCAAAAAAATTTAATGTATGATCTTATGTAAATATCTATAAAGCCTACAAAGAAATTCCACTTTGAGATTGCCTATCCAAGACACAACACAGGGTGGTTTTGATACCACAGGTCTAAAATAAAGGATTAGGGCAACTTTATTTCTTTGCTTTTACAATGTGACAAAAAAGAAGAGGGGGAAACACACTTTTTGTGTTAGTGCTGTTGACCTTAGTTAAATTCACTTTCAAAATACCTCAAGAAATAAGTAATTTTATAAAGACAGTTCTAAAATGGAAAATACAAAGTCTGTGTTTTGGGAGGGGTGTGTAAAGAAGTGGAGCACACAGATTAAAGAGAAATTATTACAGATATATTTCTTAACCCACCTGCTATCAGGTCATCAAGAGTGTCGGTAAGCGTCTGGGCTGGAGTTGCAACCATTAGTCCATCTGGTTCTTGAACTAAGAGCCCCTGATCATGTCCAGTAATAGCAATCTGAGGCTGTCCTACAATCTGCTGATTACCTGATACTTTCTGAAGTTCAAGAGAATTTGTCCCATTAGAACCTAAGTCACTGGAAAAGTTACACTGTGGAGATGATTGGACTGGGACAAAATCAATTTGTTCTGCCGATGGTGGAGACTGTTGTTCTTCATCAACATCATTATCTTTAAATAAGATTGTGTCAACCTGAGATAACTCTGAAAAGTGATCTTCTGGGAGACTACCATCTCTTTCCCCTTCTGGGAAGACTCCTCTATGAGAGCACTGCTGGTGTAGAGACACTGTGTCTTTCTGACCTTTGGTTTCCAAGTATTCTTTGGTAAATTGCTGCTGTGTTTTCATCTGCAACTGCCTTTCCACTTTCTGTAGTTCTTTCAGTATTTTCTTCTTCTTCTGGACTTGCTCTTCTCTGTTCTTTTTAAGTTCTTCTATCTTATCCTTGTTCAGAGGTTCACCTTGAATTAACTCCAATGACTTAAGCTGTGCTTTTTCAATAGCACTAATTCTTTGTCCCAGTTCATTCAGCTTGCCTTCAGTCTCCTCTACTATGCACTCCAAAGGCTGGTATGGGTGAAAAGGTGGCAGTAGGTCCTGATCTGCTACCTGCAGGGAACTGGACTTCTGCTTGGATGTACCTAAGCACATGAAAAATGTTTGAAAAAGTGCCACGCTAAAAAAAAAAAAAAAAAATCAGCCTCCCCTCCCACAAACATGGACCTCCCTCCCCAAACCCTCATAACTAATTCTGTAGAATCAATGTTCAAAGAATTACACCAGTATTAGGTAGATTAAAGCCTATACTCTCCAGAAAGCAGAGTCTGAGAAAAGGAAAGAGAAAAACTTTAAAAAATTAAAAAATAAATAAATAAATAAATAAAGCCTATACTCATCTATTTCACACAGCACAAACTGGAATGTTGCTAATTCAAAAAATGAGAATTTTTAAAAATCTACACTTTAGGATAGGAAGATTTTGGAAATTAAGACAGGGCAGAGAGAAAAGAAATATAAAGAAGAAAGAGTCTCAAAATTCTGCTGATTAGACTGGACTTTCTAAAGAATATCGAATCTAAAGCAGTACCAAAATAGTGTTGAGGACACCATTAATGCTAGCTTAACACCATTTAGAACAATTGTTCTTTTAGCAATATTAACTGTGTTAAGTAAAGGTTATGACAAGAGATCAAAACTTATAGATCAAAGTAGGGAAAAGTACTTTTCAAGTTGTCAAAATATTTTCATCTTATATTAAAATACATGAAATCAGTTTTTTCAAGACATATCTTTCTAAAATTCTCCATTAAATAAGTCTTTAAAACTTCTGTACCAGAACACTATATTAAACTTCTATCACAAAGGACAATTATCCTGCGTTTAAATAAACCCTTCAAGTAAAATCTATCTATAAGAGAAACAATGAATGTTCCTAGGAGAAAAATCATACTTTGCATATAAGGTTACTCATATTGACAGTGTATGTTAAAAACAAAGGAAATGTATATTATTTTAAGGTTTTAAATTGCACTTAAGTTACTCCCCTCATAACAAGTCAGCTGAAAATAATTATCAATAATATTAACAATCCTAACATCTGGATGTGAAATGGAGGAAACATATTTTTTGATGTACAATAACTACTGAGACATATTCAAGGCTTAATCTTATTTAGGAAGAACAAGGATTATTCGTTAACAAAAAGGAACAAACTACTGATACATGCTACACAACATGAATCAATCTCAAAAACATTATACTAAGTGAAAGAAACCAGACTCAAAAGACCACATATTATGCAATTCCATGTATATCAAATCTGTAGAGAAAAGGCAAACCTACATAGGCAGAAAGGGAAGTAGTGCTTTCCAGGGCTTCTAGCAGTGAGAATGAGGATCAGTCACAAACAGGCATGAGAGAACTTTTTGGGGTGATGGAAATGTTTTAAAACTAGATGGTGGTGGTGGTTACAGAACTCAGTAAATATACTAAAATTCACTGCATTGTACAGTTAAAATGAGTCAACCTTATAGTATATAAATTAAATAACAATAAAGCTATTTTTAAAAAAGAAATAACTGGGTAAAAAATGGTTATCTATTATTTTGGACTGCAGTCAACATATATAAATAACATAGGCAATCTGGGACTTTTTAAAACGAAATCACCTAATGTATTAAAAATTATTCTTTTTTTTTTTTTTTTAAGACAAAGCCTTGCTCTGTTGCCCAGGCTAGAGTGCCGTGCCATCAGTCCAGTGTACAGCAACCTCAAACTCCTGGGCTCAAGCAATCCTCCTGCCTCGTTGTCCCAAGTAGCTGGGATTACAGGTGCATGCCACCACGCCTGGCTAATTTTTCTGTTTTTAGTAGAGATGGGATCTTGCTCTTGTCAGGCTGGTCTTGAACTCCTGACCTGAAGCGATCCTCCCGCCTCAGCCTTCTAAAGGGCTAGAAGTACAGGCATTAGCCACCCCACCTGGCCTAGAAATGATTCTTAAGTCCAAAGGAAAAAAAGTGACTCAGATGTAAAAATGCTCTGAATTGCAAGAAGATGACAAAACCACTGAAGGAAGGAAAAAAAAGAGAGAAAGATTCATCTGTCTTTTTGCTAAAATAGATCTCAAAACTGCAGGTAGCTCAAACATATGCAACATGCATTATTACTGAAAAAACTCTGTGGTTTGCCCCTAGATACTCTCTTTAACAAGGTAAGAAGACCACAGTTCCCATATCACCACAATCATTTTCAGAGGCTTAACCATTCCTTAAAAGTAAACTTCAGCAAAGTGTATTGTCTATATTCAATTACATATTTCTTTCTGAGTAAAGGTAGAGAAAGACTTTATTCTTTCAGAGCAAAAAAACAGATTTGTAAGCTAAGGTTTATTACTACTTCCATAAGACTGCATAGGAGTCCATGTTTTGATTTACAGTATTTCTCTAAAGTGCCCAAAGACAATCAACAAACAGCTAAGAAGAAGAGGAAGATAAACAGTCACATAAATAGCAACGTATAAATCCGCAGCACAGCAAGGAAACACATTCAGTCCTGTAATAAATTCAATGACATCAGAATAGTAAATTTAGAAGTTCTGCAAAGACTGAATGCTCCTTTAAACACCAGTTAATTTGAAAACACCCTTATATAGCTACAATGTAATTTGTATTTAAGATTAAGGAAAACTAGGTAAAGAGTTTCACACTAACAAGACTGGTTGGTCATTATGTTGTGACCATGTTGGACACTCACAGATTTCAAATCTTTATCAATAGCAAAATAATCCAAATTAAGACTAGAATTTTGAGGATAGAAATAGATAGGAATGGCCCTATCTAGTTAACAAATAATATGCAAGAAGCTTGGAACAGAAGATTATTACTAAGAGTAACTTATTTAAATCAATAGAGAGACTATAAGTTCAGAATGTATATAAGCATTAAAAATGGAAGACAGTGAAGGTAATGCACGAAAAGCAGTTCTTCCCAAAACAGCCAATGGCTGAGCGTCTGCAACTATGGAGTTTGTAAGATTGCCTAGATACACATCAAAACTTTAACACAAGCTATAATATCAATATAAATCAGGTTGGTGGAAAACAAGTAATGTCACCTAATTATTGCTATAAGCTGAAAGCAATATCTTTAATTTTGGGATAAAGCAGATTGTGACAAGTATTCTTTTAGCAACAAAATTCTCAATAGGCAGTGTTTCTGGTATTATAAGACACCAGAAAATAAAGGTTCTATCTCCTTCAAACATCGCCCACTGTCATAGATACAAACAGATAAATCTATTCATTGGTATCACTGAGTGGCACCATAAAGTAATATTTAGAAATACAGATAAAGTCGCCATCTTATCTTTTTGGTTTGGTTTCTTTCCTACTTCCTCTGCCTCTTACTTTTCCTCCATTAACAAAGCTAGATAAAGTTTGTAGCAGAAACCATAACAGAGACAGGTTAAACATGGCCTTTATTTTTTTTATGGGCAGCGAGGGAATGAGGTGGACATCTACTTGCCAAATATTTCGTTTACTATTGAAATGAACTCAATTCTATTAGTTATTTTTGTATCTAAAATAATTAGTATACTGTGCAATAGAAAAATAATGGCCAATGGAAAAAAATACATGATATAAAGATGGATTTAGATTAGGTTTCATATTTCCTTACTTGGTTTTATCTAATCAAATTTAGTAGTCCTTGTTCTGCAATTCTCTTGCTTTCTTACATCATCAGATAGCACCCTATTTTTAAACAGCATTCCCACTGGGTCTTAAATAGAAAATAAAGTTGATTAAATAGAACTGAAAATAGCACAGTACACCAAATGTGGTAGAGTATTTATTATCTAACAGAATTTGTGTTTTGATAAATAGACGCATGTTGTGTCCTGGGTTTCAAAAATACTTCTTATTATGATCACAATCAAAAATAAAAGCCACTGGCCTAGAATTGGTTCGTTTTTCCACTATGTCTAAATGTGTGTCTCAAAATTTCCCAAACAGGGCACATTATACATCTTTAACACGGCAGTCTCTTGACCAAGAATGTTCAAAGACAGAGCAGCTGCGTTACATGCTAACAGACTAATTCAACCTTCCTTCTTTTACTATAAGCACTTATATTTTAAAAGACATTATTAAATTTGGGCATATGTAAATCCACATAAGCATGATTACATAATGGAAATTGACTAAAGAATATTAGCAGTAAAATTTCCAGAGTCCATTATCATTCACCATATATATAATTTTTCTATATAATTTTAATGATTTGATATAAAAATGTGAGAACTTTTCATGTTACCTACTCCAAAACACAACTCTAAGACATAAAGCAGCATGTTAATTTAATTCTTACTTGACATGTATACTTCTGTTTTCAATCTCTTTCCCACCATTCTAGAATGCTACTTCTTTATTTTTTTAATCACAGTATCTTCCTTCTCAAAAATTCTTAATTTTCTTCTGCTTTCAGGATAACCTACATTCTTAGCCTGGAATTCATTTATTTATTCAACAAATACTTGAACATCTAATACAAGCAAGCCATGGTGGACTATACAAAGATAAACATAAACCCTGCCCTTTAGGAGCTTACAGTCTAAGAGTGGAGATATTATCCCAAAGCAATTCTTACATAGATCCATAAGGGGGCTAGTACTAGGATTTTCATCACAGCATTGTCTGTGGTGGTGGCAAAATAGAGGAAATCTGGGTACCCATCACCCGGAGAAAGGACAACTAAAGCATGGAGGATGTACACGGTGAAGCACTATGCTGCAGGTATAAACAATCTAGAAGTAGAAACACGGATAGATCTTAAAAACAGTGTTGAGTAATAAACGTAAAAAATTAAATTAGATTGTTCTGTAGCACAATACCATTTATGTGAATTGAAAATATACACAAAATAATAATTTATAAGAACTTTAAGAACAAAAGTATATACACACCAAACAGTAGAATGATTGCCTATGGGGGAAGTAGAGGAATAGGAAGAGGAATAAAAGGGAACAAATAAAACAAGAGAGAAGCCATGATGACGAAACACCAGAAATTGATTATGATTAATTCAACCCTCTACATTTAAGCTCCAATGGGGAGGGGAGCGAGCAGGAATGACAAGAGCCAGAAGAAAGATCCAATAAAGTACTGTAGACGTTCAGAGAAAAGAAATTACTCCTCAAGACAGCTTGAGGTATACACAAAAGATGTACTTTGTTTATCAACATCATTTTAAATGTTTTGCAGCAGATTAGTTCTAAATTATGCAACTGTAGAAGATCAAAATGAGTCTTCTCTTTTAGAATCTCTGCAGAACCAGTTATTACACATAAGTTAGATAAAGAAAGTAGCTGCAATCAGGAAATTTCTTTACAAAATTGATTTTGGAAAGGCAAAGGGATTACATTATTTATGCATCCTTTCTCACCTGAATATTTATAAGTACAGGTAATAAAGTTAAATAATGCTAGAACGCTAAGCATATCATGCTCACTTAGTTTCATATTTTGTTTATAGAGGTGATTCTGAGGTGTCTGTTAGATGCCACCTAGAATCTCAAATCCTTGAAAACCAATAACAGATAAGAGAGATTAGTTGCCTCAATCAGGAGGATATGGATCAAGATGGATGGGCCAGTACAAAATGGTGCAGTATACATGGGACATAAAAGAGAAGAATCTCTGAGGACACATATCAAACACCTAGGTAAGATTTAAGGGCATGAAAACATTTTAAAAGAATAGAGATATGAATAATAAAAAGATTCATTGAAAACAGGAGCAAAAGGTTATAAGAACTTGAAATGATGATTGCTAGAAAAAGAAAAGAAAAGTCCTAGAAAGTAAGAATCCTTTGTCCATCCCTAATCATATACACTACAGAGAGGTAATATATGGACTTAGACAAAGCAAAAACGAAAGGGTCAAAAAGTAATTTCTTCACTCAAGGGAGATTTTTTAGAAACATAAAAGAGAAGCTTTAAGAAGAAAAAGCAAATTTAAGAAGAAAAAGTAATAATATATCTTTAATTATTTAAGATAGGTTTTTCTATCTATCCCAGTAATGCAGTGTGCACTTTTACATCAATTGATTTTTTTTTCACTCTAACTCAGAGTAACATAAGAATATTATGCTGTACATGATGTACATGGTTTATACTAACATGACACCTTCACACAATGCATTATCCCAGTTTGATCCTGCATAAATAACTGTTAGGCTGGAAATGCCACTGGTTGATACCAACAGCAGTGCTGAAGTGTTTAGATACAAGCATTAATTTTCTTCCTCCCCTAATAATTTAGTAAAATTAAAGATTCCTTACTTAGAAGGTTAGTTTATTTTTAAAATATTCAGTAGGTAATAAAATATCGACATGAAGAAAATAAGTAGATAGTATATTTCAATAAGCAAAATTATGATTACTCACACTTGAGCATCGACTTAATTCATTATGCAAATATTTCAGATTATACATATTAAATCTAAATCGAAATGTTTTATTTCCTCGCTGCACATATTCTGTCTAGCTTATTTCTTGGCTATTTTGTGGCTTTATGTTAATATTTTTTAAAAATTATTCTTATTTAGTACTGGATTTCCCAAGCCAAACTTAATACAGTCCTCTCTAGGGGTTAGCCAAACAAAAGCCAAAAATAACAAAAATAAGGCATTTAGCTTTAAATATGTTACTAAAGGCTGCCAGCTGGTTATGATGCTCAGATTCCTTAACAAGTACATGTGGAATTTGCTTTTTAATTGTTAAGATTAAAAATAAGAAAATCTTGAATAGCTAGGTATCTAATGGAAAACTGCTAAAATTAGCTTAAGTCAGAGAGACTACAGATATTTCATCTCTAAAATTAATAGTTTAGAAATTAAGTAATCCTTGGTGAATACCCTCAAAATTTTAAATTACTAAAACCGGCATAATTTGAAGGAAGCTTCTGCATGCTGCTCTAACAGTTGAACCCGACCTACTTTTCTTAAACCATAGTATTAAAGATACTAATATACATTTACACATCTCATTGTGATTTCAATAATCTAGGACTTGATTATCATATACTAAATGAACTATGTTCACAAATTTGTTTTTATGTAGATTAATTAATTAATTAATTAAAAACAGGGTCTCTGTTGACCAGGCTGGAGTACAGTAGTGCAATCATAGCTCACTACAACCTTAAACTCCTGGGTGCAAGTGATCCTCCTGCCTTAGCCTCTTGAGTAGCTAGGACTACAGCCACACAACACCACACCAGGCTAAATTTTTTAAAAATTTTTATTTAGAGATGGGATCTAGCTATGTTGCCCAGGCTGGGCTTGAACTCTTGGCCTCAAGCAACCCTCCTGCCTCGGCCTCCCAAAGTGCTGGGATTATAGGCATGAGCTACCATACCCACCTTTATGTAGTTTTAAAAATTCTACACATTACCTATTTTCTTTATTTCACAGAACTCAGATATTAAAACTGGCATGGTTATCAAGTGAAGGTAAATCTATACATGAAGGTTCTTTTCACTTAAAAGTACAGAAACTATCAGAACTCATAAATTTCAATCCTTTAAATAGTGTACACTCCTTAATAGTCATTTGGATATTATTTATATACATTTTGATAGTTATTTGTCCAGGTTCACATATTGATAGATGGTAACCCACTATATTCAGCATTACATGAATGAAACTATAATTTTTAAACTTCTCACTCCTTAACTAAATCAATGTTACAAAGACTAAACTAAATAGCAAATTCTTCATGTTATACTATTGTTTAAAGAATTGTCAAATGGAAAATCAAGGTCTAATAAATTTTTGCAACTTTAATATAATCAAGAACTTGGTTTTGTTTCTTAAGTATTTTCATCTCCACCAGATGAAAGCTTCATTTAGCAATATGTTAACAGGGAAATAAGAAGCAGTCATTTTTCCTAGCACTTATGTCTTTTCTATTTTAAATAGTCTGTAAGATTATTTGAATTTGTCAGAATTATTTACCTCAATTAACCATGGGTACACGGTAACTGTGTACATTTTTTGATTTATTAATTAGGTGAAAAATACCCATTGTAAGAAAATAATTCAATAACTAACCTTTTTGTACTCCTAAAAGAGCAGGAGAGTTCTCCTGCGAAGTTCTGTCAGGTTCCTGGGGAGGTACAACCATGGCAAGTGTATGCATTGGTACACGTGGAACCTAAAAAATCAACTCAAAAAAAAATCATCTCAGACCAAAAGAATAAAATAAAGGCCCATAAATGAAACAGAAATACTGTTTTAGGTTTCCTTCATATACTACTAAATTCACTTTATTTCTTAAAGCTTAAAGAAAAAACAAAAGCCTTTACCAAAGATTAATTTCTGAGAATAGTGATTGAACAGTCAGGTAATCTACAAGTAATCAATGATTTAAGCTAAATGGAATTAATATTCCTCTCTTGCTAAAGATAAAGGCTTGCTGGTTCCAATTACACCTAAACCTAGGAATACAAGTCACCTACTCAATATTTACAAGCCAATTTACCTGTGTTCAAATTCTACATGTATTAAAAAAAATAACCGAGATATATTTCTTGAATTGGGGTATGCTAGCAATTCTCAGGAAAACTTCGTAAAGAAGAATTTAGGATTTCACTGAACTTAATACACTTGGTTGACTGGCTTAAAAAAAAAAAAATACACTTGGTATACTCTCTATATTCTCTCCATAACTTTAGGTAAGTTTAAAGTTACTTCCATGAATTTTTAGTGCACATATCCTGGTTATCTATACTTTCCTGGTTGACAAAAGCCATCATCTCTATGATAATATGGCCCTTGGAGGTATTACAAAAAAGCTTTTTTTTGGTTCAGGATTATGCTCAATGTATTCGTTAAAAAACAAACAAAAACCTGGAAGACCTAGCTGTAGTAAGATAACAACTTGGAATATTTATAATTATATTCGATATTAAGTGGTTTTTAAAAACCACTATTTTCAATAAATAAGACAATAAGAAATTCCATGTAACTTTGAAGAAAATAAATCTTAAAGAATTTAGAATCATGATTTTCCTAATATGATAGAAAACAGAAACAAACCCATTTTGCTTAAAACTGATTTTAAACAAAACTTCCAATCACTTTGAAGAATATTTATATTAACAAATAAGCTCCATTTTACTTTACCTGAGATTGATCTTGAGAGGGTGGGGTGAGGTGAGACACATCTGTGCTTGGAACTGACAAAACATTATTGGGATAATCCAACAGATAAGAAACAACATTAGTATGGCCACCCTTTGCAGCTTCAATGAGCATTGTTGAGCCATCCTGAGGAAGAATTGACACCATAATTAATTCTTTGTAAATTTCTTCTTATAGTCTAATTGATATTTAGTTTCTTAGCAGCTCATATAAAATCAAAACTCATTTAAACAGTAATAAATTCTAGCACTAAGAGATTGAACATATATATTTTTATTTTATTTTATTTATTTATTTATTTAGAGACAGGGCTCAAAATAGAGCTCTCTGTTCCCCGGGCTAGAAGGCAAGTGTCATTGCTCACTGCGACCTCAAACTCTGGGCTCAAGTGATCCTCCTGCCTCAGCCTCCCAAGTAGCTGAGACTATAGACACATGCCACCACACCTGGCTAATCTTTAAATTTTTTGTAGAGCCAGGGGTCTCATTATGTTGCTCAGGCTAGTCTCAAACTCCTGGCCTCAAATCTTCCACCTCTGCTCCCAGAGCGCTAGGATTACAGACATGAGCCACCGCACCCACCCTATTTTACATATTTTTATAACAATATATTAATTTATTTACTTAGTAGAATACCTTGAGTCGATGAGTAGGGTCAGCCCCATGAGCCAAGAGTAGCTCAACAACTGCCAGATGGCCTCCTGCACATGCCAGTGACACTACTGTATGATCATTATTAGCTGTAGCCCTATTCACATTGGCACCTTTGAAGAAAAATAAACACAAATCTTAGCGAAGGATGAAATCAAGACAATATCATTTTAAAGATGTTTTTGAAGTGTAACATAGATACAATGAAGTACACAAATCATAAGTGTTATGGTTAGAAAATTTTTCACAAAGTGAACACACCTGTGTAACCAGCACCCAGATCAAGAAACAGACCATTATCCCCATACCAGAAGCCCCATCTTGTGCCCTCTCTTTCAATCACAATCCACCCCACCAATGGTAACTACTACCCTGACTTCCAAACTGGTTTTAGTTTTTGAACTTTATATGAATGGAATCACTGGCTTCTTTCGCTCAATATTACATTTGTGAGATTCATCCACATTGTTGCGCGTAGTTGTAGTTCATTCATTCAGTATCACTTTTAAAATGGAAAATCTAGAAGACTAAGATTAATAAATATATACAGGTTAATGAAAGCATCAAATAATATCATTGTTTGTAATTCTCAAAATGTTTCCAAGACATTTTTGATCTACTTCTAGAAAGTGGCAATATAGCCAGGTCTCAAGTAGAGAAGACACAATTTTTTGAAAGCAATACTGACGAGAAATATAATTCTTCATGCTGTGTATTTTTAAGAGTCTGGGGGACCTGGATATGAAGAGAAGGTTATCCCATATCCAAATATGTTAGCTGAAAGGCTATTTAGTAAGTTGTTCAATAGCTCTGTATAATATGACCTGAAAAAGTCTGAATGCAAAATCTCTTAACTTCATAGCTTCTTTTTTGATAAATTATTTTTGACTCCTGATAAAGGAAATAGTTTTTAGTTCAGCTACCTTTAACAATCCCAAAAGGTCTCAACTAGAAAGACTATAGAAAAAATGTTCATTGTTCATTCTTCCTTAATTCGACTTATAAAATAAGTGAGAGAAAAATAAGCCAATACTATTATTATTTCATTTTCAGAAAATATCCAGCTGAACCTAATCCTAACTTGCATAAAAGTACCTTTTAGGAAAGGTAAGACACAGCAATGAACACCTTTACATTAGCAACATGAGATTATTTTAGATGATGGGATTATTTAGTCTAGAAAGGATAAAATCAATGTGTTCCTATTCCTGACAAGCCTGATTATATTCTTAGTAGGTTGTTATTGGATATGATTAAGTTTCCTCTTTAGTAAAGGAACATAAAAGAACACGAAGGGTTATCCATCTATTTATTACTTCTGTGTGGTTGAGGTAAATAGCTTTTACAAATTATATTATAGAACCTTATGTAAAGATATGTCTTACTTGGCAGCAAAAATGTGATATGAATAAAATAAACTCAGTTTTATCTAATTAAAGAAGAAAACAAGTATATTTAAAATGATAAGATCTTACCCTACATTTTTAATGTCACAAAATGTCAGAATTCTATTGGAATATAAATATAAAATTTTTATTTTAGTAACATGACACCACCTGAGTAGATCTTACTTGCATTTTTATCATCCTATCCTAGGACCTTTCATCAAATGCCAGTGTACCTCTGACACTATACGAAGAGTAGGCTGAACAAAATGAAATTGCTGACATTACCATTTTTGATCTATAAATACTGATTTTGTGTGTGTGGGCTCAGATAGAAGAGCATATAAATGACAATTTTATTAGTTCAACCTAACATTGGTTCAGCAGCATTTCACTTTTCTATAGTGAACGGTTTTGAACTAATCGTTTATCCATCAGCTGAAATTCTTTGCCTAAATATATTCTTCTAATAATAGAATTTCTAGAGGAATATAAAAATAATAAGACCCTATAAACTCAGTTAATTCAACTGTACCAAAAACAAATACCACAATAGCAGACTGTCTCTCTGGCTTCCACCCCCATCTCCAGCAGAATTGCCTTATGATTAAGTGTTGAACATCGACCTAAGTATAGCTGGACGTTTTATATTTGGCTTTTCCAACTTTTGGGAGCAACCATATGCTATTTGGTTGATGAAAATTAAAACTCGTAAAGAAAATCCCCAGTACACATCTCAGAAACTCTATGCTTACTAAATAAAATACAACAAAAGACTAGAATACAGTATTTGTACTGTAGGTAAAGCAGCCTTAACATAAATTGCAAATTGCAATAGTTAGGAATTTTCTTTTCAGAAACTGTAGCCTCTTGGAAATGATCACTTTGCACTTTCTTTACCTTTGCTAATAAGAAATTGCACAGTGCACAAATGACCAGCTCTTGCAGCTTTCATCAAAGGTGTTCTTCCACCTTCAGATTCATGCTCCTATTAAAGAAACAGAAAAATTAATCCATCAGTGCCAACTGATTAACCACCTATTTTAAACACTTAGTACTAATGATATAAGAAATAATGAGGATTTTTTTAAAATTTAAAAAAAAATTTTTTTAATTGGTTGAGGTGCTGGGGATTGAACCCAGGGCCTTGTGCAAGCCAAAATGAGGCTTTAATACTTACTCAATGTAGCCACTTCTACTACCCACCTCAATCCTTCTAACATATAGGATTTTCAGTCCACACTAGATGGTGTAACTTTTTAAGGGCAAGTTCAGTTTTGCATGTCAAACAATAACCATTAAAGATAAGACTAATGTTTAGTTTGGTTCCCAAAGAGAAATAACTGCATTCTAACTCTCAGTTTAAAAAATATTTTCCTAACTATTCATCCAGACTGTGAAAAAGGAACCTTACTCCTGTGAGGTGATTAGAAAGATTTTGATCTTATATCAGAAGCCAGTAAGAGCTCTATCAAAGGATGGAAACAATCCCTGAAGAAAAACAATATGGTATTTAAGGAGCAAAGGAAAAAGAAAATAGACCAATGGGTAGATTTTCTTTTTAAGTAGAAATTAAAGACTTGAATAGTCAAAGGCAAATGGTGCAGTCTCATAATAGCAGAGATTGCTATTCTTTCTAGGAAGTTTGCCAGCAAGAGGAATGAATGATAAGACAGCTTCTAACCATGCTTCATACCAAATGCCACTAAAAGGAACTTTCTTATATGGTGAGAAGTACTATTTATTGGGAGAACTGTGAACACATTACATTCATCCAAGTATTAAAATGTAGCTAATATGAAAAGTTCTCTCACCTATCCCCTCTTTCACTATGTATGCAAACATACAATTTCTGTTGTTCTGGTTCTCTTTTGTTACTAAGAAAAACTTGATAAAGAACAATGACTGTGTTAAGGCTTTATTTCAGCTCTATCCTTTTAATTAACTCAGAAAATCCTAGGCACTCTGCCAATAGAATATAATTTAGTCTGTTTACATAACTGTATCTGATCTACAAATCAGGCAAAATAACAGTAAGACATAAGAGTAAATTGTCAATCCAATAGAAATTTGACAGGTGACAGAAATTCCACTCTAAAAGATGTTTCAAAAAAAAAATCTTTATAGTGTGTTTATCACTCAACCTCCTATAAAAATTGGTTTATGCTTTGACTTTTTAATTGTTATACATGTTAATTAGACAACAATCTTCATTAATTCTGGGTTATGAAAAAAAAGAATAACTATAGACAATGCCAAAATAATTTGGCTTTAGAATAGATCTTGAACTCATACTCAAATGTAGGTAAATCTAACATTCTGGCAACTTCCTTCAAACAAAACAGAATATACACCATTAAAAGTTACTCAGAAAGACCTAGAAAATTGTTTGTCCAGTTTGTCCATCCAACTTATTTCTGAACAATCATTACAACCAATTACATCCTGGAAACAAACTGTCCCTTTAACAACTTGTTATTGCCCCTTCTGACTAGATCACTCTTCCTATTATTGACTTACAACTCTATGAACTTCTCCTTCATAAGCTGCAATCACATATTAGTTTGTGTCTCCTCCTAAAAACCATAAGCTCCATGAGAGCAATAATGGCATCCATTTTTGCTAACCATTGTACACCTAATGCCTAAAACAATGAAGTGATTGATTGAATACTGTTTACCAAGCAGGAACCTAAGCATAAATGACCTCTTAAATCTTCCCTCTCATAGTACAGAAGTTTGAAGTTTTTATTTTCTACTAGGTAAATAAAAGAAAGAAAAGTTAATTAAACATGAAATTAAAATACTAGCTAAACTTGAGAGAAAGACATTGATTATCTGCATTTGATAATACGTTATTACTAGAACATGGGTGGGCAATATTAATGTTACTTTTCCTTTCTTTCCTTTTTTCTCTTTCTTATCTCTTAAGCCTGGCACTGACACCCATCAACATAATTAGGTCCCATGAGTAATGGCACAGACTAAAGATTTTGAAAGCCCTGATTAGAATAAACTTTTTAAAATAGCTTAATTTTGTATATTTAAAATATTACTATAACTGTCAAAAGAAATCAGAAAGTAGAGTCCCAAGATCCTTACCCTAAGTCATTTCAAAATTCAACATACTAATAAAATTCCTGAAATAAAAGGTGTAAAAAACTACCTATTTTATTTTCCTCCCTAAAAATTCATTCATTCATTTGGTTTTGAACAATACAATTACATTTGGGGAAATGGTTGATAAAACAATGCCACATCTTTATAATGTATTTGTAATATTTTATGTCCTAAAATTAATAATGTACATCCCACAACATATAACACTTGCCCAAAGTATCTGATCACTAAATCCTTCTTTTAAAATAGGCATCAAATTTGTATGTGCTGTACTACTTACTTTTTTGAATGCTGGATTTATTAGTATAGACGATATTTGTTCAACACCAATAAAATGTTAGGATATAAATTATTTCTGATTTTTTCCCTTCATAAACACAGAAAATTATTTTCCAAAGCTACAAACTTAGATATCGTGCAGTTTAACACTTCTTTTTATGGTCTTGGGAACAGCTAGAATAAATTATATAGGAATTATCCCTTGAAACTTTGGTAAAATTCACTCATAAATCTATTTGGACCCCTTACCTTCATTGGATGCATAATTTTAAACTATTGATTCAATTTGTAATATATGGTTATTGTTCTACTGAGGTTTCCTATTCTAGAGTCAATTTTGATAATTTATATACGTATAGCACAAATCAGTACTCATTTTGTGAGCATTCAAATTTATTGATTGTTCATGACTGCCTTATGAATTTTAAAGATTTCTACTGTATCAAATAGTTATAAGTCACTTTAAGTTTATATTGTTTATCTGTGCTTTTCCCCCTAAAAAAATCTGTCTGGCTTATCTATTTTTAGTAGTCTTTTTTTTTTAAAAATCAACTTTTAACTTTGCTCTTCATACTATATTTTCTTTCTTATCTCTTTTTTTATTGTTTTCTATTGTATTAACTTTTTTCCCCAAAAATATTAAGGGGATACAAATGTTTTAGGTTACATGGATCACTTTTGTAATGCTTGAGTCCTGGCTATAGTTGTGCCTGTCACGCAAATAGTGTTCACAGTATCCATTATGTAGGTTTTCTCCCCATCCCCCCCACCCC
>RJWJ010005099.1:33089-47185 GCA_004363605.1 Indri indri | reverse complement strand
GTTCATGAACTCCTGAGCTCAAGCAATCCTCCATCCTCCGCCTCCCAGAGTGCTAGGATTACAGTTGTGAGCCACCGCACCCGGCCTGTCTTTCTAGTCTTGAGATACTTCACTTAGGAGAATGGGCTTCGGTTCCACCCATATTGTTGCAAAAGGTATTAATTCATCTCTTTTATGGCTGAGTAGTACTCCATGGTATAAATATACCACATTTTATTAATCCACTCAAACTGATGGGCACTTGGGTTGATTCCACATCTTCACAATTGTGAATTGTGCTACAATAAACATTTGAGTGCAAGTGTCTTTTTGATGAAAAGTCTTCTTTTCCTTTGGGAAAATACCCAATAGTGGGATGGCTGGATTGAATGGTAGGCCTACTTTTAGTTCTTTGAGGAATCTCCATACTGTTCTCCATAAAAGTTGTACTAATTTGCAGTCCCACCAACAGCGTATAAGCATTCCTTTCTCTCTGCATCCATGCCAGCATCTATTATTTTTGGACTTTTTAATAAAAGCTATTCTGACTGGGGTAAGGTGATATCTCATTGTGGTTTTAATTTGCATTTCCCTGATGATTAGTGACAATAGGCATTTTTTCACTCATTTATTGGCCATTTGTCTGTCTTCTTTTGAGAGGCTTCTGTTCATGTCTTTTGCCCAATTTTTAATAGGGTTGTTTGGTTTCTTCTTGCTGATTTGCTTGAGTTCTTTTTAAATTCCGGTTATTAGCCCTTTATTGGATGCGTAGCTTATGAGTATTTTCTCCTATTCTGTAGGTTGTCTATTTGCTCTGTTGATTGTTTCCTTAGGTGTGCAGAAGCTTTTTAGTTTAATCGAATCCTATTTATTTATTGTATTAACTTTTGCTTTTATCTTTACTATTTCCTCCTTCCTTTGTGCTGTTGTTCTCTTATTAGCTTTATTTAATTTTTTTCATTTTTAATATATTTATGTACAGAGCTATAATTTCCCTTCTAAGAACCACTTTGTTAGCTATATTCTCCTCACTCCTCCACCAAGTTTGGGAGTGTAGAGTTTTTCTAGTAATGCAGTTTCTATTTTGTAATTTTTATTGTATCCCTCTAACCTCCTGAATTATGCAGATGTATTTTTCTTCAATTTCCAAATGTAAAGGATTAAAAAAGATTTTATTGCTGATTTGCAATTTTAAAGCAATAGAGATTAGAGAATGCAGCCCATATGATAAGGAGTTTAGGAGTTTCTCAGGACTTTTTTGAGGACTAAAACACAGACGATTTTTATAAACGTTCCATGTATTAGAAAAGAATATATAGTATACTTATTGGAAGCAGAATGCTAGCCCTCTGTAAGAGAAAATTTAATTTTTCTATTTTTCACAACTGTTTTATCTATTTGATATATCAGTGTCACAGAGAAGTGCATGAAAAAATCCCACCACTACAAATGCAGATCTGGCCATTTTCCTTGTAATTTTACAGTTTTCTATTTTATTTGGAAGATAAATTATTAGTTACTGGTTAGTACCTGATTATTATATCAGTTGGAAGAGTATTTCTAAAAATGCTTTCGGCTTAAAATTGCATTTTGTCTGATTAATATTGCCTTACATAACTTTGTCCATCACTCTGTCAACCTTTTCCTGTCATTTTGCTTTAGGTTTGTCTACTGCAAACAGCATTTGCTAGATTCTGATTGTGAATCTAATTTCAAAAGTCTATGTCCTTTAACAATGGAGTTCTTTAATAGCTTTATATTTGTTCTGATTACTGATGTATTTTCCTAAAATTAATCTTTTAAAAGTTATTCAGTACTTTCTCTTCCTCCTGCTGAACAACAAAAGGATTCTAGAATAGCTTTTTTAACCCTCTAGTGTAACTTTTTGAATTTTATGCTATTGTCTAGAATTTTAGTACTACTAAAACTTTAGTTTTAAACATAAAAATTTAGGTTTTTAAACTCAAAAATTTCTACTGGTATTATGTTTTATCAATTTTTTGCTTACTGTAGCTTCTCGTATCCCATCCCTTCCTCAAGTTTCTTCTTATTGATGTATGTATCTTCTAGTAGTTCTTTTGGCAAGGGTCTAATGTTGGTAAGCTCTTTTATTCTTTGTAGATTTGAAAATATGCTTATTTTTCCTTCTCGGGAATGGTAGTTGAGTAAAGAATTCTATATTGTGTTATTTTATCTTGGTATTTTGAGAACATTACTTCCCATTTTCTTCTGTGATTTATTATTGATGAGACTATCAAAAATTTGATGGTTGCTCATTTGTAGGTAATATATTTTCCCCCTTTGGTAGCTTTTGAGATATTTTTCTTTACCCTTAGAATTCTACATTTCGTTTGTTCTGCTTAGTGATTGATACGAGTTTTCAGTCAAGGGTTTATGTCTGGCTTCAATTCCAGAAAATTCTCCATTATTATCTCTTCAAACATTTCCTCTCCCTTCCATTTCTATCTTCTCCTTCAGGAACTTCTAATACATGCATGGTGGAGCTTCTTAATCTATCTTCTTTTTCTCAATTTCTTTTTCATATTTTTTATCTCTTTATTTTACACTATATTATTTCTTGTTTTATTGCCTCATTCATCAACTCATTCACTAACTTATTCAACTACATCTAATATACTGTTTTACCCTAAATATTGAATTTTTCCCCTCAAACTTTATGTTATACCCAGTTCTTCACTCGGTCTTAGCCAGAAGGCCAAGAAGCAGTACCTGCCTGTTCTTAATATATAATTATCAACTTTTGTTTTATTATCTGACGTTGTTTTGTGGCTATTGGTCATAGTTTAAAATAAACATGTTTAGAATTCTCAGGATTAATATATTTTATTTCAATTTCCTTGGGTATGAATTCTCCTGTTTTGCTGCTTTTTGTCTTCTTACATTTTGACTCTCTTTCTTGACAAAGATTTGCTCTTGAGCATTATAATTTTTATATTTGAGAAAGCTCATTTTGCATGGGAAGTATTTTGTTTTGTTTTGGCCACCTACAAACGTATCCTTTAAAAGACAGTTTGGAAGTTGCCTCAGTCTGGCTCTTAGAGTCTGTTTCAGAAGTAGGTCTTTCGTTGGCAATTTAAGGTTCTTGTCCCACAGAGATACTTCGATTCTGTTCCCATATCAAAGAATGGTATCCTACAGGTTTTTAGTTACATTATTGTCCTTGTTTCCTATATCAATTTGCTAATTTCTAACTGTAACTCTGGAGAGTTGCTCCAGTTTTTTCCCATCTTCGTTCACAAGCAGGGCAATATTATCCCGGTTCCTTGCTTTATTCAAGTAGACTAAATCTACTGGCCTGCTCTATGTGAGATGCATTCAGTCTGATTCTCCTATACAATTTGAAATCCCAGCCCCTACTGCCCATTTTTTTAGCCTTAATTCTCCTTGGGACTGTATCTTCAGCTTGATTTCTAGTCCAGAGATCTTTAATCTTGTTTCTGGCAGGCACAACTACATACTTTTAGATTTGTTTTTCTCCCATATTTTATTTATAATTTCTATATATTTGAAACGGTATGTCAGAGAGGTTTCCAAACATACTAAAAGTGACTTTACCTTCTTGACTAGAAGTCATTTGTACTTATATTTAAACAATCTTGAGATACCTGAAAAGAACTCATTCAATACACAGTAACCTAGAAAGAAAGAACTTGGCCTTTAAAAAAAAAAAAATGTATTATTAGGAGTTTCGTGTATTTTACAGGTAGTTTTAGATAAAAAATTGATAAGTTTCCCAGTTTTAACTAGTAAAATTTAAAAATACACATGTATGCTATTCCTCAATAAAAAGTTAACATTAAAAAGTGAGAGGTCAGCCAGGCACAGTGGCTCACATGGGTAATCCTAGTACTTTGGGAGGCTGAGGCAGGAGGATCACTTGAGCTCAGGAGTTCAAGACCAGCCTGAGCAAAACTGAGACCCTGTTTCTACTAAAACTTAAAAAAAAATTAGCCAGGCATGGTGGCAAGTGCCTGTAGTCCTAGCTACTTGGGAGGCTGAGGCAGGACAATCACTCGAGCCAAGGAGTTGGAAGTTGCAGTGAGCTATGATGATGCCACTGCACTCTATCCCAGGCAACAAAGACAGACCCTGACTCCAAAAAACAAAAAAAGTTGAGAGGTCACATTTAAAGTTGTTTTGTTTTTTTTAAATGAGACAGGGTCTTAGAAGTACAGTGGCATGATCATAGCTCACTGTAACCTCAAATTCCTGGGCTCAAGTGATCCTCCTGCCTCAGCCTCTGGAGTAGCTGGGACTACAGATGCAAGCTACCATGTCTGACTGATTTTTCTATTTTTTGCAGAGACAGAATCTCGCTCTTGCTTAAGTAGGTCTTGAACTCCTGACCTCATGCAATCCTCCTGCCTTGGCCTCCTCCCAGAGGACTAGGATTACAGGCATGAGCCACCATGCCTGGCCTCCATATTTAAAGTTTATTAAGGTAAGCTAATCACTAACAGGTGAAATATATTGATAAATATTAGCTTATTAAGTATGAAATGTCCGATTTCCTAAAGTACTAAGTTTGACAGTTGATCTCTCTGACACTTCACTTTGACGCTTCTTGTTTTATTTTTATTGTGAAGGCACATCCTCATTCTTTCAAATACACATTTGGCTTGTGGTTATCTTTCAATTTTTTTTTTAGAGTAATTTTTGTGAAACCACGAATAAGTCCAAAATTAGTATTATTTTCGAATATGAGTTCCGTCATGGAACCAATGCGTGCAGACAACTCAAAATATCAACGAAGTGTTTGGGAAGGATGTGGCTAATGAACACACGGTATGTCAATGATTTGAGAAGTTCAGTTCTGGTGATTTTAATCTTGAAAATAAGCCACATGGGTGACCTGACACCAAGGTGGATAATGATGAGCCAAAAGCTGTAGTGGAAGCAAATCCATCTCAACCTACGTGGGAATTAGCTGCAAGGTTTGACATTACTATTCCAACTATACTGGGCCATTTCAAATCGGCAAGATAAAGAAGCTGGATAGATAGGTACAACATGAATTACACAAGCGTCAGGAGAGAAACTGTCTCAAAGTTTGCCTTTCTTTGCTGTCACAACATAAAAGTGAACCATTTCGACACCGTATTGTTACATGTAATGAAAAATGGATTCTTTTCGACAATCTCAAGTATTTGGCACAATGTTTGGATAAAGATGAAGTGCCAAAATACAATCCAAAACTGACTATTCATCAAAAAAAAGCTAATGGTGTCTGTTTGGTGTTCCAGTGCTGGTTTTATCAACTACAGCTTCATGAAACCTGGTCAATCGATTACAGTGGATGTCTATTGTAACCAACTGGACAAAATGATGAGGATGCTTATGATGAAGCAGCCAAGCTTGGTCAACAGAGACAGCCAATCCTCTTGTAAGACAATGCTCAACCACAAACGACAGTTGCTCAAAAACTAAAGAGGCTGGACTTAAAAACTCTGTCATCCACCATATTCACCAGACCTTGCACCAACGGACTACCACTTCTTCTAGGCTTTGGACCACTTCCTGCAAGGAAAAGTATTCAATTCTCGACAAGCTGTGGAAAACACCTTTCATGATTTCATCACCACTCGCTCTCCAGGATTTCTTTGCTGCTGGCATAAACAAGCTACCGTTAAGATGGCAAAACTGTGTTGACAGTTTAGGTGCCTACTTTGATTAACTGTACTGCTTCTTGTTTGAGATATAATAAACTATACTTTTGATTTGAAATTGGACATTTCATATTTAATGATCTTATAGATAATTAAAGCTCATAAGCTCCCTAAAGACTTGTTTATGAAAAATACACTGCAAATTTCTGGTTCTAATGAATGAGCACTATAAGAAAAAAAGATGGAATTTTTTTTCTGTTTGGCTTTAGATAACAAAACTTAATTTTAAATGAAATTAATTTTCTTTAAAATAAGTTGATTTCCCTTAAAATCACAGCCACAGAGCACCCAAGAAATACATTTAAGAATTATAACTATATCACAGAGGCAGTGTCTCTTAGAGTTGGAGGGAGGACATTCTCTAGGGAGAATGACAAATCATGAAGAAAGGGAAGGAGACTATTTTATACAGTATGTACTAGAGGATTCTGATACTCTTCCAATGGGGGGTATATTCTTCCAACCCACCACTGTGTTTCAATTACCTTATTGATCTACTATTACTGATCGGATTCATATCTCTCAGGAGAACTGAGATAGCAAAAAGATTAAGAGGCACTATCCTAGGGCTTGTGTTTAGCACATTTTCTAAAAACCACAAGTAACAGAGAGAAAAACCAAGTTGTTCAGTTTGGATGGAAGAAGAATGATGAATTATAAAGCAAAGATGGAAAAAGAACACAACTCAACAACAATGCAGAATAATCCGTATAGATTCTAGCTATGTCTCAAAGTGTGAAGTAGGGAGAACTCATCATCAGAATCTCCTGGGATATCAGTTAAAATGCAGACTCCCCATTTCAGATCTACTAAATCAGAACCTCTAAAAGTAGGGCCACAAACCTCATTATTTTAGAAAACCCAAATTTTGAGACTTGCAGCTAGAGAGACAGATTTACAATCACATTTCCTCTAATAAATCCAGGAAGAAGTACTTTATCTGAAATAACACTCAGTTTCACATTCTTGACAAGAGCCTACAAATACCATGCAAACTGAGTAAAAGCTCACATTTTCACATAATATTTTATGAAATAAATTTATACACTTAGTTCAAAATAGAATGAATACAACAGCTTCTCATTCAATAAGCCAAGAGTGAAGATACTTAATAAGCATCATGATTAAGAATGGGTTGGTACTGAGAAATGTATTTTAGATGGCCTAAGTTATTTGTGATCCAATCACAATTTATCCCTAATTAAAAATTAAGAACTGCTCCTGAGTTTAAACAAATCTCTCTGGATTACAATCCATAATAAATTTGTTTGACTTTTAAAACTACCAGGTACAAATTTCACACATTTTTTCCAAAAGAAACGTTTCCTCTGAACAAATATTCACCTTCTTAAAAATCAATTTCAGGCCAGGTGGGGTGGCTCACGCCTGTAATCCTAGCACTCTGGGAGGCCAAGGTGGGAGGATCGCTTGAGGTCAGGAGTTCAAGAGCAGCCTGAGCAAGAGTGAGACCCTATCTCTACCAGAAACAGAAAAAATTAGGTGGTCGTGATGGTGCGCACCTGTAGTCCCAGCTACTCAGGAGGCTAAGGCAGGAGGATCACTTGGACCCAGGAGTTTGAGGTTGCAGTGAGTTATGATGACACCACTGCACTCTACCTGGGGCAACAGAGTGAGACTCTCTCAAAAAAAAAAAAAAAAAAAAAAATTCAGAATGAGTTAATATGAGACAATTTTAAGAAGAAAATTTAAAATTTTTAGTTTATAGAAATTAGGACATAAAAAAATGTATAGTAAATGTTTCACTAATTCTTTTTGTTTATTTGAGGATTATATAAAAACAGTTCAATATATCATCCTAAATCTGAGTTTCAGATTTTTGATGAACAAAGTTGAATGCAAAGGACTTTATAATTGAGACTTCCTCCATAGGGTATCCTAACTCTCCCAATAAAGGAGAATGCAAAAGAACTATGTGAGTAAGAAAATCTATTTTCGCCTAAGAGATTTTTTTAGGAATACCACTTAGAAAGTTCACTAAGGAAACAAACTACTAGTAATACAAAACTCTTTTTATTGGGACTTCTTAATCTTTTTCAATTGAAGAGTATTTCCTTTGTCACTCGGCAGGGTCCTGGAACATGCTGGCTGGAATTCAGATATCCAACGTTCTGGTTTTCTACAACAACTATTCTTTATGTAGTTGCTTACAAGCATCAAAGGCCACCCTCACCTGATGCTTGGCCGGATCTATGCCCTCCAAAATAGTCTTCAAGTCCTCCTGCTTGTCCTGCGAAAGGAAAAAGAAGAACTCACGGATCTTATTCCAAAAATGAAAATAACACTTGGCCATGAAGACCTTGTGACTGGTACTTCAGATGCTGGGCTTTGTTAACTCAGGATCTTCAACTAAAAGATTCTCATCTTTCAAGACCATAATCTCATGAGCAGAGTATGAATAATTTTTTAGGGTGTGATAATGTGATTTTCTACCAATAAAACGTCAATATAAACCTTAGTATATGCAGAAATAATTCCGCTGGATTATTTGAACTCATGCCTCTGTTTCAAAATAAACCTAAAGCCATAAAAACATGAGCAACATTTAAAAATATCTAGCCAAGGAAAATAATGAAATCAAGAGATTTAGGAATATCAGAAGTGGGGAGGGAAAAGGAAAATACTATAAGATAAATACTTACGTAGCTTTGCCCCCCATTGTAAATGTACTTAGTGCTCATGTTTTACAACTAAAACAAGAACCTTAAAAGAACTTGAGAGATGGAATATCTGGATTTTTCTCTAGATCTATAGACTTGACAGAGAGAAACTATCTGACGGTGAGACATGGATACAATCTAGGAAACAGTGACAAGCTTTCCAGTCATTGACTAGAGTCAACTAAGTCTCCAGATAAAAGGAATCTGACCTAGAGAAGGCTTCACTCTAAGTCACTTCAATTTCCCACCTAAGTGATATACTTACCCTAAGGGGATACATGCTCCTATGCTATAGATTCAGTGAGAAAGTATCCAGAGACAACTACATGATTTGAAGAAGCTGACTATTTAGACTCACTTCCTTTCCCTGCCACCCACCCACCCATATTATTTTCAACAAATAGTAAGCCCCATTTAAATATGAATAATAAGCACAAAGTATCCAACATGGAACCTATCAAGAAGCTCCTACCAAAACAGTTAACAGAATAAAATTTTAGTCAAATATTCCCCTATTCTTTCAAATAAATTAAAGAGAACATGGACTCTTTAAATAAATAGCTAAACAAAGTGATACAACAAGAGATTTAAAAGTTAGTTGGTCAGTCAGAGATGATCTAGAAAGATTATAAAAACCACAAAGAATCAAGAGAAAAAAAATAGAAAAAAAGAAGTAAAATAAGAAGAAGAAAACAAAAGTTAGTTGGAAGAGTAGAAGAAACAGGTTGAGCATACCTAATCCAAAAATCTGAAATCTGAAATGCTACAAAATCTAAAACTTTTTGAGTGCCAACATGATGCTCACAGGGAAT
The DNA here is from genome assembly GCA_004363605.1 of Indri indri. NCBI lineage: Eukaryota > Metazoa > Chordata > Mammalia > Primates > Indriidae > Indri > Indri indri. The sequence goes on along the minus strand of RJWJ010005099.1, from coordinate 38,029 downwards.
GCTCATTGAAGCATTTCAGATTTTGGATTTTAGATTAGGGATGCTCAACCAGTATATATTCTGCAAATATTCCAAAATCCAAAAAAAAAAAAAAAATCCAAAATCCTAAACACTGCTGGTCTCAAGCATTGCAGATAAGGCATACTCAACCTGTAATAATGTAACCATGAAAACCACATTAGAAACAGCAACAAATATACAGAAAAAAATAGTGACCTGGATGATAAGCTTAAGAAAGAAACTGCAGGGGTAAAGGACAAAGAAAAGAAAGGTATTAGACAAAGATAATACAAACATGGTACATATGAATAATAAATACCCCAAGGAAGATAACGGAATAGAAAAAGAAGTATTCAAAGATACAGCAGGAGGAAAACTTTCCTTGGTGGGAAAAAAAGATGAGACCTAAAATCTTCACATAGAAAGCATTCACTGCTCTTCAGAAAAAACTGATATAATCAACATAAGACACATCCTGGTAAAATCACAGATGTGTAAGTTTCATGAAAGAATCTTATGATAATCCAGGCAGAAAAAAGAGTCACATACAATGGAGAATAGACTAGCATGCTTTGGTAATATTCAGTTCCAGAAGATAGCAGTATAAAGGGTTTAGAGGGGAAAAAACAAGTGATTCAATAATTTTATAAATGGCTACATTTATTTATAAATACAACATACAGTATTCTCAAAAATGCACATAATTGTGAACTACTTTTTTGAGGAAAATAAATTCAAATCAAAATACCATTAATAACCAGCCAAAAGATGAGTCAAGTTAAGGAACTCAGGAGTTAAGAAGCTGCTCAACAATTCTAGGAAAATGCCCAATATAGTTCAGTCAGCAGAATAACGTTCAAGGAAAACAACAAAGGTCAGAAGCTTACTGTATGGTTAGTGATGAAAGTCGGTGATAGACACTTACATGTTTAAAGGAACCAATTTTTTCATCAGTGCAAAAGAGCTTCAATTTTTATTAAAAACTTAAAAATAGTAAACCTTTAAAAGCCATGATTAACACCATAGAGAAAACCAATATAGTAAAAACAAAAACTTTTCCAGTAAGGAATGATATAAAAAATTAAACACTGGTAAGAATGTTTCTTTCAATGTATATGACTTTCATCACACACACAAAGAATATCATATCTCTGGAAAGACATAAGAAACAAACAATACTGATTGCCCATGGGGAGGGAAACTGGGTGCCCAGGAGATACTTTTATATTTTGTGAATTTTGAACCATGTTAATGTAAGACCTATTTAAAAATAAGAAAAAAAATTTGGGTCAATTAATCATAAACTTTTGTTATTTTAGATAAAAATTTAACCATAATAATGAGGAAAATAGATTGGCACAGGACTGACTATTTCTCAATATGGCAAAGACTCCACAATTAGCAACACTGTATGGTAGGTACGGTCCCTATCATACTTCTTCAGGGTGATTCCATTTATTTTCTCTGATCTACTTCATCTAAAGCAGATTCATTGTGAACATAAACAAAGAAACCAAGTTCTATCTCATGGCCATGAGTATCTAATCCCTCTACCATCCAAGGTGGTAAACATCTTAAAGTAAAATGGCATTCTAAATTCCTTGTTTCTCATTGAACACTGCTTGAAAACCAAAACTGAAAAAGGACTCCTAAACAAAGGAAATTTTGAAAAGCTTGAAGGCACATATAATGAGAACAGGATATAAACACAAGTTTATTCTGCTCCTTATAATAAACTTTAACTGCAGGGGGAAAAAAATAAATGTATAATTGAATAATTCCAAAAATAACTGGAAAAACTATGTTGTTTTTAAAAAATTTTTCTCTTTTCTTTTAAAGGACATCTTACCTTCAGAAGAAAAACTAAATTGTTAAGTAACCTTAATATTCCATAAAAGAAGAGGAAATTGTTTATTTAATCAAAGAAAATCTTCCTATTTCTTTGTTAATATTTAAGTAGGATAAAATACTGAGAGAAAAAAAGACTTAGAACAGAAGAGATAATGATTTAGCATTATAATGCCAGATTATTCTTTATTGAGGCAGCCTTAGGCAATTGTGTATTTTAGGGATTAAAAACCTTTATCTATTAAAATAACCTATGAAGTATTGTATAATAGCTAATAAGCTAAATCTGCTAATTTTTCATTGAAAATAACCCCAAAAATAATATGTTTGGGGTAATTTATGATGCATCTAGTATATACAAAGATTTTAAGAGAGAAAATAACATGTATAACATATCACCATTATAAGTAATGATGATTGATATCTTAAAAATTCATTTCTTTGAGGATCTCATAGCACTTCATACACCCTTTTTACCTCTTATCTTTGCTAAATTATACTACTGTTATCTCATTAAAATCATACAAAGTTTAACATGAAGAATGATAAATATAATTAGACGAAAATAATATACAGTGAGAAGTTGCTGAGAAAATCTTGCCCTTAAGTTGGAAGAATGTCATCTATTAAGACGACATCTATTAAGATGACTCAAGATCATCAAATCCATCTAATACCTCCAGACAGATAGTTGGGTTACTTTGTTCTTTAAAAATCATGAAATTAGGCCGGGCATGGTGGCTCACGCCTGAAATCCTAGCACTCCGGGAGGCCGAGGCAGGTGGATTGCTCAAGGTCAGGAGTTTGAGACCAGCCTGACCAAGAGCGAGACCCCATCTCTACTAAAAAATAGAAAGAAATGATCTGGACAACTAAAAACATATATATAGAAAAAATCAGCCAGGCATGGTGGCACATGCCTGTAGTCCCAGCTACTCGGGAGGCTGAGGCAGTAGGATCGCCTGAGCCCAGGAGTTTGAGGTTGCTGTGAGCTAGGCTGACGCCATGGCACTCACTCTAGCCCAGGCAAGAGAGTGAGACTCTGTCTCGGAAAAAAAAAAAAAAAAAATCACGAAATTAGATTTCTGCAGCCAGGTCATTAAAGATCATCTGGTCCAAACCCTCATAAAAATTGGAAAAAGAAGAAGAGGAGAAAGAAGAGGAAGAACAACAACAAAAGAAGGCTAGGGAATTTAAATAATTTGCCCAAGGATACTCAGCAGAGCCAAAAGAATCCAAGTTTCATATCTCCCAGCACAGAAAAAGGCACTTTCTACTATACTGTATTGCTTCCTTCCAAATCCTAAATTACCAGTATTTGCGTGACCTTCATAAAATAGTCCAGAAGATACTATTAAATTTCATTTTACAGATGAGAATAGTGTGGCAAGTACTTGCTTATAGATCAGTAATGTGATGGCCATGATAAAAATTTTGGTGCCTTTTCTAATGTTCAGTGGCATCAGTGCTTTCTAAACAGGTAAGTGTAGCCTTTGTCACTCATTAGACCTCCAATTCAGGTATAGGATTATAGGATGTCTTCCGCAGGCATTTCTTCCTTTTAGTAGGTCTACTTTGGAATAGCAATAGAGGCCTATAAAATGCTAAGTTGGATCACAAAATTTCTTTATATGAACATAACTAGAATGTATTTGCTTTCTCTAATATCTAAGTTAGTTGTTTGTTATGGGACATATCTTTTATTTAAAAAAATTTTCTTTTTAGAGACTGGGTCTCGCTCTGTCAGCCAGGCTAGAATGCAGTGGCGCAATAACAGCTCACTGTAACCTTGAACACCTAGGCTCAAGTGATCCTCCCGCTTTAGCCTCCCAAGTAGCTAGGACCACAGGCATGCACCACTACACACTGCTAATTTTTTAAATTTTTTGTAGAGACAGGATTTTGCTTGTTATGTTGCTCAGGCTGGTCTTGAACTCCTGGCCTCAAGTGATCCTCCCTCCTCGGCCTCCCAAAGTGCTGGGATCACAGGCATGAGCCATGACACCGAACCCGTTATGGGAAATACTTATTGAGTTCAGAATCTACTGATCAATTATACTATGGTATACCTCTTCCAGAAATGAAAGGCCAAGGAGCTGAAGACAAGTAAGGAATACTTATTTACCTGATTTATATATTGTTCTTTCTCTCATTCCAACTTTAGCTTTGTTGGCATACACATGTGAAGGAAATTCCACAGATGACAAATATTCTTTCTAATTTAACAAATACATTAAAGTTTTTAATGCTGAAATTAACATGCCATGATGAAGAGATTCTACCATCTTCACAAATGATTTGAAAAACACAAACACTCACCAAATCAAAATCTCTAACGTGTTAGCCAACACAGTGTTGCCCGCTGAATAAACATAAGCGTAGTCGCACTATCCTTAGGGCCTTTGGAAACTGACTTGATACAGTCGTCTTTCATTGACAAGAAACATGTCTATAACAATGAAATGGCTGGGCATGGATGCCAGGAAAATATGGACATCAAAGTAGGTCAAAATTGAAAGCAAGCAAGAGAAAGAAAGTGTTTTATAATCCAAATTATACTGTTGAACAGTTAACTATGCAAGTTCTCCCCCTTGAATTAATAGTGAAGGGGAGGCTGGAGGACTGTGGTCAAGCCATAAGTGCTCTGGCTGAAGTAAACTACAGAGAAGAAAACAAATATGAAATATAAAATTGTATTCTGATCTAAAGACCAATAATTGGGGAAAACAGCGGGTAGTAAAATAGGACACCAGGCAGGGTGCGGTGGCTCACGCCTGTAATCCTAGCACTCTGGGAGGCCGAGGCGGGCGGATCGTTGGAGCTCAGGAGTTCGAGACCAGCCTGAGCAAGAGCGAGACCCCGCCTCTACTAAAATTAGAAAGAAATTAATCGGACAACTAAAAATATATAGAAAAAATTAGCCGGGCATGGTGGCACATGCCTGTAGTCCCAGCTACTCGGGAGGCTGAGGCAGAAGGATTGCTCGAGCCCAGGAGTTTGAGGTTGCTGTGAGGTAAGATGGTGCCGCAGCACTCACTCTAACCCAGGCAACAGAGCCAGACTCTGTCTCAAAAAAAAAAAAAAAAAAAAAA
>RJWJ010005099.1:5140-32989 GCA_004363605.1 Indri indri | reverse complement strand
CAGAAGACCAGAAGACTATAAAAATATTTTAAAATATTTAATAATAGATTTTTAACTCAATCAAAATCAGTATGATTTTTCTGTACATTAGAGTACATTTAACAAATAGTTCCTCTTTTTCCTATTTAACTTTCTCAAACTCTCAACAGGTTAAGATAGTGACTTTGCTGTAGAAAATGAAAGAAGGAAGAGAGACTCCAGATAAAAATTCAAGAGATAAGAGTATTAAACTTTGCTTTTACGATATCTAAGTTTTTATGCTCTATTCTGTTTTATTTCAAGTGATGAAATACTTCAATTTCTAATTTTTATAGATGATCCAAAGCAACTCTAAAAAAGGAAAAATGATATAGAAAGAAGTCAAAAGATTGAGATCTACCTATCATACCTGTCATAATTCTCAGACAAAAAAAAAGTACAGCTATCAGAAATTTTAACTGACAGAGCAGATCTTGATTAGTAAGAATGAATGATAAAATCATCATTACAATATTTAGTATTAAATCATTAGTAGAAATGATATCATTTCTATTATCATTAATAGAAATGATAATAAATAGCATAATCAAACTATGCATTTATTTTAGTCAGTAATCATTGTCCAACAATGTTCTCGGGATTGGAATATTGGGAAGGTCTGTTATTGGAAAGAATTTAAAAAGCAATACTTACACAGTTTTTCTAAATAACTAAAACTAATAAAGCTAATTTTCTACAACATTCATAGCTGAGTATGTCTAATATAGTTTTTTAAGAAATATATAGGACAATTCTGAGAGAAACTCTAGGAAACAGTTTAAAGCACCCTCACAAAATAAAAACTAGTCTAAAGCACACATTTCAGCAAGAAGCATTACCCTTTAAGTGGAACCATAGTTGTAAGGATTACTATAAATATGAACCTGCCATCTAATTTGAAATTATGAAAAGCCAAAACAGAAAATACTAAAAGAACAGAAAAAGAATAGAATTTGTAATTATGTTGTTAGAAAGATGATTAACAATAGTAGCTTTGTTTTTATGTCTAATCAGAGAAACAACAGAAATCACTCAAAGTGGTGATGGATATACTAATCATCCTAATTTGATCAACACACATTGTATACATGTATCAAAATAACATTTCGTACCCCATAAATGTTTAAGTATTATGTATCAATTAAAATAATACTAAAATCACTCAAAGTGATCCGACATAGTATTCTATTCTACGAATACATCATTGACTTTACAATATGTCTAATAAAGGGCAGTTTAAAAAGTATAGAAATGTCAAAAAGGGGTGAATTGAAAGGAAGAAACAAACTAATAATTTACCTAGGAAAAGAAAAAAATAAGCCCTACTCAACACCAAGTATTTTCAAATAAATTAAATATTAATACATGCAACAACTAGAACGAGTGCCCAAGCTTTTTTTTTAAGTTATTATACACAAAGTATGCAAAGTAATGATCTTTACTAGTGTTTTCTAAACATTAAGTATGAATGAATATTAACATTCAGGAGAAAATATTTGAAATTAAAAATATCTTACTAAATCAGCCCCTGCTTGAAGTAAAACATCTGCAACATCCGTATGTCCATTTTCACAAGCATAGGTTAAGGCTGTGTCTCCTGTTGCTGTTGTAGCATGCACATTAGCGCCTAGCAAACAAAACAAATCATACATTTACTTTATGACCTGTAAAATTATATCAGCTAGTCCAATTTTGCAACCTGGTGAAACTGAAAAATTCAAAATGTGAAAATATAAAAATGCAATTTAAGCATCCTAATTTCTCTTTAAATATGATTTATAAAAATACTTTTACCCACATAGAAAAGAACTAAACCGTATGATTTTAAAAGACAGGATAATCTGCCTATACATCACTATACTAGTAAGATACACCCTAAGGAGTAAAAGAGCTACAAAAACAAAAAACATTAAGTAGTTTTCAGAAGTCACATTGGTGGTAGTGTTGGTTTGTATTCTGAGGCACTTCTATGGATATTGTAGTGTAAGTCAAATGAGTAATCATTTGGTGAGAACAAAAATTTTTAGCATGATTAAGAGAAAACACAGATATAAGATTATTGAGTTTCAGTAAAAACCCTGTGGCTCTAAATTGGAAATACTGACATGAATTCATGATGTATTTTATCTGTAAGAAAAATACATATTTCCTAGCCCTGACCAACTAAAAACGTCTAGAGACAATGGTAGACCAAGTGGAAATAGCATTTCTACCTTAGATTGTGATCCCTAAGCACCATTTCCTACTAAATGGAATTAGGGCTTCTTATAAAAATGATTGATTTCAAGACTGGAGCAGAAACTGCCCAAGATGAGCCTAGAAAACCTTACCTTATCAGAAAGCAAGGAAACTATCAGAGACTATAATGAGGTCTTATCAAAAGGATTTAGGAGCTAACCTTACTGATCAAAGGTATTTAAATCTTCCCTTCTGACAATTTTTACATCAAAAAGAATGATGACTGTGAATGAGGTAAAAACCATGATGTATGTTTAAATCCAAAAATTCAAAATGATGTTCAAACCAAAAACAACAACAAAAAAATTGTTTACTGGTCACCTGTGAAGGATGCTAAGAGCCACCTCATTATTTTGGAAACTGGGAAATAAAGGGGGGAAAACACCAAACATTTATCCTGCCAATCCTATATGATCTATACTTAATTTAAGGGCAACCAAATAGTTGATATGAGGAAGTTTCTCTTTACAGATGTATTCCAGCTAATAAACAAGAAAGGAATAAAAAAATTAGAATATCACCACTTTGCAACTCTTAATGAATTAATGGATCTAAGAAATGATTATCAAAAGCTAATAATATCACAAAAAGAGAAACTAGATGTTCATTACATCCTGAAGAAAGTTACACAAATAGCATCTATGAAGTAGTCCATCAAAAAAAAAAATCAAAACTAAATACAAATTAAGTCTCTAGATCTAACTACTAATTTATGGAAAATTCAAGGGACAGAAAAATAAATTAAATAAAATCATGGACATATAATCAGCAAAATCCATACTCCAGGAAGCCTAAAGGATAAACATTCCATTTCTTCAACCAAAAATTACAAGAAAAATGACAGGGAGCCCATAGATTAAAAGAGACTTAAGAGACATTAATCAACAGTGATTATACAAATCTTATTTCAATCCTGATTCAAACCAGTCATGAAAGACACACATATACATTTATAAGACTATCAGAGAAATATGAAAACTGTTTGGATATTTGCTAAGGAACTATTATTAAAAAGTCTCAGGCAGGAAAATGGTATTGTGGTTATTTTTATAAGTTATCTTTTACAGATATATACTGAAATGATAATTTTATTAAAATGTTTTATTTTTAAATTAAAAAATTAAAAGTTAAAAATGTTTATTTTAAATAAAAATAATTTAAAAAAATAAGTGGGAGATGGGAGTACAGATGAAGTAAGGTTGGCCATGAATTAAACATTCATGCTTTAACTGGGTGATGGGTTCTTAGAGTTCAGTGTACTATATTCTGTATGTGTGTGAAAAAAAATGTCATAACAAAAAGATTTTTTAATGGTTTTTAATTGTATAGGCCCTACTGGAGTTTTCTTTAGTACAACACTATAAGAAGAACTTCATGTAAATAAATCACACCTAAACCTAGGGGAAAAAATTTTTAGGTAGTGATCATATAAAAAAGTGATTCTCAAACACTGAGACAGTTCTGGGAACTACATACTTCAAATCAGCAAAAGGAGCTAAATATTAGAATTAATGGTGATACTGTAGAAAAAACAGTGTCAGGAGTTCTAAGTTTTAATGTTGGCTTTGTCACTATTGGTAACATCATTAGGCATCAGTTTCCATATCTACATTTCTTACTACACAGGAACTGGCAGCAATTAACAGAGATAACACAAGAACTGAGCAGAATGCTTGTTGTTCAATAATTTCTTTTTTGTTTGTTCGTGTTTCTTTAGAGACAGGGTCTAGCTCTGTTGTCCAGGCTGGAGTGCAGTGGCACAATCATACCTCACTGCAGCCTCAAACTCCTGGCCTCAGGCAATCCTCCTGCTTCAGCCTCCCAAAGTGCTGGTATTACAGGTATAAGCCACAGCACCCAGCTCTGTTATTCAATAATTTCTTAACAAATATTTATTCCTTCTTTGAAAAACAGTGCCCTGCGTAGAGTGCAGTGGTGTCATCATAACTCACTGCAACCTCAAACTCCTAGGCCTAAGCGATCCTCCTGCCTCAGCCTCCAGAATAGCTGGGACTATAGGCTCATGCCACGATGCCCAGCTAATTTTTCTATTTTAAGTAGAGATAGTGTCTCACTCTTGCTCAGGCTGGTCTTGAACTCCTGAGCTCAAACAATCCTCCCATCTCAGTCTCCCAGTGCTAGGATTTACAGGCGTGAGCCACCATGCCTGGACATTAGCTTTTTTCTAAAAGACATTTTTAATTTTTAATTTAATTTTCCTTTATTTTTAATTAACAAATAATATATATATTTATGGGGTACAATGAGATGTTATGATACGTGCATATGTTATGGAATGATTAAATCAAGCTAATTAACATATCCATCACCTCATGTATTTATTTCTTTGTGGCAAGAACATTTAAAATATACTGTTTTAACACATTTGAAATATACATTATTGTTAACTATAGTTACCATGCTGTGTAATAGATCACTAAAATGTGTTCCTCCTGTCTAAATGAAGTTTTGTACCCTTTGACCAACATCTCCCCTTACCCCCATCCACCTTCCTCCCACCTCCCTACACTCTGATAACCATCATTCTCCTATTACTATGAGTTCAATGTCTTTAGATTCCACATATAAGTAAACTATTATTTGTATTTATCTTTCTGAGCTATAAGGCATTTTTAAAGCCACATACCAGCAGCTAACAAATATTTCACCAACTCCAAGTGTCCTTCCTGAGAAGCCTCCATCAGAGGTGTGGAGCAGCCAAGTTCTATATCAGCCCCTGCCTTAATCAAGAAATCTGCAACCTCAGAAAATCCTCCACAGCAAGCCAAGGTAAGAGCAGTTTCTTGGGTTTCTTCCGTCTGGGCATTTATATTTGCTCCTGGGAAAACATAAAAATATATTAAACTAGTTTCAAGAGACTTATAATAAAGATACTATTTTTCTGAATTGTGATAATCATCTCTATCTTCTCTGCTTCTGTGGTTCTTTCCAGGGTGTTAACAACTTATTTTATCATCGATGCAAAAAATAATAATAATAATAATAATACTATACACACACACACACATACTAGTTATAATAAATTTCACTAATACTGACAAAAACATCCAAAGGAAACTGATATTTTTTAAGAGAAGTAAAACTGTTTTACCTTGTGCTAAGAGCAGTGCCACCATCTCTTCATGTCCTTCCCGAGCAGCTTCCATTAAGGGAGTGTATCCTTCATCATTAACTTCTTCAAGATTTGCTCCCCTTTCAATAAGCAGAGCTGCCAATTCAACATGTCCTCCACAGGCAGCTAGTGTCAATGGAGATTCAAATGAATCTGCAGGCATATTCACTTGAGCACCACTATCCAAAAGCAAACGTGCCACCTCTACATGTCCATCCTGCATGCAGATTTTCAGAAGTAAAGCAAAAGGAGAGAAATTTTTGTGTTTTGAGATTTTTTTAAGTGCAAGAAAAGAGATGGGAAAAAGATAGAAAGGAAGAAAAGAGAAAGGAAGATTAGAAGATTTAGCTTATCATGCTCATCTGAGCCTTATCCAAAGTTCATTAATATTATTTTTAAATAATTTTAAAATCATTTTACCTTACTTTTGAGCAAGTCCAAAATTCTCCAACAGAATTGGACTTGGTGATATACAGTTACAATTCCAAATAATTTTGAATTTCCACATTTTTTGAAGTTCAAAAAACTGTTAGATCCACAGTCAACAGTACATCAAAATAATTAGTTTATACTCATGCCAGGTCAAATATAGCCATACCCTCAAACTCAGGTGTCATGTTCAAGTGTAGAAACTGTATCAGATCTATTTTAAAAACAAAGGCTTGGCAAAAAATAACACAACAAATGCTGTGAAGTCATAACCACTTGGGATTATGTCACTAAGATAAACCCCTGGGGATTGATACTACCCTATATTTTTCCTCATTACAACAGCTTGTTGCAATGAGGCAAAAACTTTACAAAGATTTAAAAATAAGTATCATATTCATTTGTAAATGATTTTACCATGGGCCCATTTGCATAGATAGTAAGGCAATTAACAATAAAACATTCTCATGGAAAGTATCCATTCTATCCCTCTATCATCATAAATACCCTTCCTTAATTTTAAATTTTTGACTTCAAAATGTATATAGGCCTCAAAAAAAAAAAATTTATATAGGCCTCAATAATGCCTGTTGTGGCACATAAAGTCAGATGCTATGTTGTTCTATATTTCAAAAATGACGGAGGCCGGAAGCAGTGGTTCATGCCTATAATCCTAGCACTCTGGGAGGCCGCTTGAGGTCAGGAGTTCGAGACCAGCCTGAGCAAGAACAAGACCCCGTTTTCACTAAAAATAGAAAAAATTAGCCGGATGTAGTGGTATATGCCTGTAGTCCTAGCTACTCGGGAGGCTGAGGCAGAAGGATTGCTTAAGCCCAGGAGTCTGAGGTTGCTGTGAGCTAGGCTGACACCACAGCGCTCTAGCCCAGGCAACAGAGCAAGACTCCGTCTAAAAAAAAAAAAAAAAAAACCAAAATATTGCTAATGAAGAATCTATAGAGTATAAAAATAAGGTTTTATATAGTTAGATGATTCTTTTATTAAAGAATTAATTAAAGCCCACTTTCACCACTGGAAGTTCTAGCTAGAACAACAGTACTGGAAGTTCTAGCTACAGCAATCAGACAAGAGAAAGAAATAAGGGGCATCCAAATTGGAAAGGAAGAAGTCAAATCATCCTTGTTTGCAGATGATATGATCTTATATCTAGAGAAACCTAAAGGCTCCACCAAAAAACTATTGAAACTGATAAACACAGCCCCTTCAGATTTGTAGAACAAAACAAAACAAAACAAAAAAACACTGTTAAACAAATTCAGTAAAGTTGCAGGATACAAAAATCAATGTACAATAATCAGTAGCATTTATATATGCCAACAGTAAATAATCTGAAAAAGAAAACAAGAAAGTAATACCATTTACAATAGCTACAAATAAAATAAAATACCCAGGAATAAACTTAACCAAAGAAGTGAAAGTGCTCTATAATGAAAACTATAAAACACTGATGAAAGAAACTGAAGAGGACATGACAAAATTGAAAAATACTCCATGTTTATGGGTTGGAAGAATCAATATTGTTAAAATGTCCATACTATCTAAAGCGATCTACAGATTCAATGCAATCCCCATCAAAATACCAATGACATTCTTTACAGAAATAGAAAAAAATAATCTTAAAATTATGTGGAACTACAGAAGACCCAGAATAGCCAAAGCCATCCTGAGCAATAAGAACAAATCTGGAGGAATCACATTACCTGACTTCAAATTACACTACAAAGCTGTAGGAACCAAAACAACATGGTATTGGCATAAAAACAGACACACAGACTAGAGGAACAAAATAGAGAACCCAGAAATAAATCTACACATCTAGGCTGGGCGCGGTGGCTCACGCCTGTAATCCTAGCACTCTGGGAGGCCAAGGTGGGTGGATCACTCAAGGTCAAGAGTTCGAGACCGGCCTGAGCAAGAGCGAGACCCCGTCTCTACCAAAAAATAGAAAGAAATGATCTGGACAACTAAAACTATAGAGAGAGAGAAAAAATTAGTCAGGCATGGTGGCGCATGCCTGTAGTCCCAGCTACTCGGGAGGCTGAGGCAGAAGGATTGCTTGAGCCCAGGAGTTTGAGGTTGCTGTGAGCTAGGCTGACGCCACGGCACTCACTCTAGCCCAGGCAACAAAGCGAGACTCTGTCTCAAAAAAAAAAAAAAAAAAAAAAAAAAAAAAAAAAAAAAAAAAAAAAAAAAAAAAAAAAAACTACACATCTATAGTAAACTTATCTTTGTCAAAGGTGCCAAGAACATACACTGGGGGACAGTCTCTTCAATAAACAGTGCTGGGAAAACACTATTTATATGCAGAAGATTGGACCCATATCTCTCACCACATACAAAAATCAAATCAAAATGGATTAAATACTTAAATATAAGACCTGAAACTATGAAATTAACTAAGCACTGGGGACCCACTTCAGGACATTGGTCTGGGCAAGGACTTTTTTTTTTTAAAAAGAGACGGGGTCTCGCTCTTGCTCAGGCTGGTCTCAAACTCCTGAGCTCAAGCAATCCTCCCGCCTCAGCCTCCCAGAGTGCTAGGATTACAGGATCAGTGAGCCACCGCGCCCGGCCAGGACTTCTTGAGTAATACCAAAGGACAAACAACCAAAGCAAATTGGACAAATGGGATCACATCAAGCTAAAAAGCTTTTGCATACCAAAGGAAACAATCAACAAAGTGAAGAGACAACCCACAGAATGGGAGAAAAATATCTGCAAACTACCCATCTGACAAAGGATTAATAACTAGAATATGTAAGGAGCTCTAACAACTCCTTACATAAGGAAAATCAAATAATCAAATAATCCAATTAAAAATGGGCAAAGGATCTGAATAGACATTTCTCAAAAGAAAATATAACAAATGGCCAATGGGTATATGAGAAAAAGCTCAACATCATTAGTCATCAGAGAAATGCAAATCAAAACTACAATGAATTATCTCACCCCAGTTAAAATGGCTTTTATCAAAAAGATAAGCAATTAACAAATTGTCAGAGAGGATGTGGAGAAAGGGAAACCCTCATACACAATTGGTAGGAATGTAAATTAGTATAACCACTATGGAGAATAGTATGGAGTTTCCTCAAAAAACTAAAAACGGAACTACCATATGACCCAGCAATCCCACTGCAAGGTATATATCCAAAAGAAAGAAATTCAGTATATCAAAAAGCTATATATACTCCCATTATTATTGTAGCACTATTCACAAAAGCCAAGATTTAGAATCAACCTAAGTGTCCATCAACAGATGAATGGATAAAGAAATTGTGGTACACATACACAATGGAGTATTATTCAATCACAAAAAAGAATGAAATCCTGCCATTTGCAACATGAATGGAAATGGAGACCATTATGTCAAGTAAAATAAGCCAAGCACAGAAAGACAAATCTAGCATGTTCTTATTCATATGTGGGAGCTAAATTTTGAAAACAAATTATCTCATGGAGACAGAGAGTAGAATGATGGTTACCAGCCGAAAGGAAGCGTGGCAGGGAGGGGGGATAAAGTGGGGATGGTTAATGGGTGCAAAAATATAGTTAGATAGAATGAATATTTGATAGCACAACAAAATGACTACAATCAACAATAAGTTATGGTATACTTTAAAATAAAAGTGGAACTAAAATATTACTAATACAAAGGAACAATAAATGCCTGAGGTGACAGTCCAGTTACCCTGATTTGATTAATACACATTGCATGCCTATATCAAAACATGATACGTGCCCCATAAATATATACAACTATTATGTACCCATAACTAAAAATTTTCTAAAGTTTTAAAAAATAATGAAAGAAACCTTAATTGTTAAAGTTCAGTATCCATCAAGAGTTTCATTATGCTTAACTAAATGACTAGCCAAGCTTTAATCACTTTGATACAATGCCAAAAACAGAGGACTTCATATAAAATTGTCAGTTGTACTAATATTTCAAATATATGTAAAATAAAATAATTTTAAGCAAATTACTGTATTGAGTTATCTGGTATTTGAAATAAATTTCTAATTGAAAAAAAAAAGCAAGGATTTTAGGGAACTGCTATTGTGCCTAGTCCCTCTGGACTCTCAATAAATTGTTTTACTTGAATTTAAGATTCTTTATAAATTCTGCTAACGTATCTTAAATACATACATTAAGAGAGGAATTGTACTAGGTACAACTATAAAAGCAAGGAGGGGTAGGGGAAGCTGTTTGGAGGCACTGGACAGCAACCAAGCTAGGGCTATGATCACTGAAAAAAGTAGTAGATGAGATGAACCCTACATTTACTCCAGCTTTCTCTCCGTGGACATCTTCCAAACCTATTTCCCTTCCCTAAGTCATGGGAAATAAATCCTAAACAGAGAGCGAACATTTCACTGGTCAAAGGAAACAAAGATCAGAATATGAGGCAGCCAAGACAGTTAGGTCTTGGGGAGTGGGAGCGGGGTACCAGAGAAAAAGAAAACATAGAAAAGGAATTCCAAAAAATCTATACAAAATTCTCTTCAGTTACCTGGGCAACTGGTGAGTTGAGCATGCCAAGGATGAGACTCCAGGAAAGGCTGGAGATCTTGGGAGTTCTGGCTCAGCCAAAATGGACAGACCTTGAGGAATATCCCAGGATTTCAGCTGAGATGGTAGAAGGCCATCCATAAGGACTAAGGAATACACCATAGGAGTAAGGGCAAAGCTGAAATCAAGCCTCACCAGGACCAAAGTGATCTACTGGTAATTCAACTGCTTGCTAGAACAAAATTTAACAGTCTTAAAAGGAGGACAGCATAATACAGAACCCCTAAAAGGTATCATCCACAATGTATGGCTTATAATAAAAAATTAATAGACATATTATAGGAGACAGGGAAAAGTGACTTATAATCAAAACATAAAATAATCAATAAAACCAATCCCAAGAGTGACTCAAATATAGGAGTTAGCAGAAAAGGACCTCAAAATAACTATTAATGATATGTTAAAGAAAATAAAAGGGAAAAAATGAATGAAAAAATAAACTTCAACATAGAATCAAAACATAAAAACACTATACCAATAATTATATTAAATGTAAATGTAGGTCTAAGCAAACCAAATAAAAGAGATTGATGCAGGGTTGTAAACATGACCCAAATGTATGCTATCTATAAGAAACCCACACTTCAACATAATGCTATAGGCAGGCTGAAAGAAAAGGACAAAAATATGTATCAGGCAAACATTAGTCAAAAGGAAGTAGGAGTAGCTACCTTAGTTAGTATCAAATAAGGGAGACCTCAGAGCAAAGAAAATTACCAGAGACAGAAAGAGACTTTATATAATAATAAAAAGGTTAATCAGTCAAAACACATAGCACTTCTAAAATTGTGTATGCGCCAAACAACAAAGTCCCAAAATGTAAAGAAATCTGTGAAACAATTGAGGAAGAAATGCACAAATCCACAATTATAGCTGGAGATTTTAACACTTCTCTCAACAATCACTAGAACAAAACTACATAGAAAATCAGAAATATATATATATCCACACGATCTATCTAACATTTAGAGAATATTCCACCCAAAAACACTAAATATACAAACTTTTCAAGTGCCCACAGAATAAATCCACATCCTGGCCATAAAACAAATCTCAGAAATTAAAAAAAACCCTGAAATCATACAAAGTGTGTTCTCTGATCACAAGAGAATCAAACTAGGAATCATTAACAGAGAGGTAACAGGTAAATATTCAAACTTTTAGAAACTAAAAATAGCAATTTTACTCCTAGAAAATTTTACTCCTACCCAACAGAAACAATCACTTGTGCCAACCAAAAGACATGTATAAGAATGTTCAAAGAAGCTCTATTTTTAACAGCCAAGGTTTGGAACCAACATAAATGTCCATCATAGCAGACTGAATAAAGAAATAGTGGTGTGTTTATGCAATG
The DNA here is from genome assembly GCA_004363605.1 of Indri indri. Taxonomy (NCBI): domain Eukaryota; kingdom Metazoa; phylum Chordata; class Mammalia; order Primates; family Indriidae; genus Indri; species Indri indri. Next base: position 21,229 of record RJWJ010005099.1, on the reverse strand, counting down.
GAATACTACACATAAATGAAAAAAAGCAAACTACAGTAATGTGGAGCAACATGGATAACCTCACATGCATAATGTTGAATGAAAGAAGCCAGACACAAAAGAATACTTACTGTATTATCAGGCCAGGCACAATGGCTCACGCCTATAATCCTAGCACTTTGGGAGGCTGAGGCAGGAAGATCACTTAAGGCCAGGAGTTTAAGACCAGCCTGAGCAAGAGAGAGACCCTGTCTCTACGAAAACTAGAAAAATTTGCCAGGTGTGATGGCACATGCCTATAGTCCCAGCTACTTGGGAGGCTGAGGCAGGAGGACTGCTCAAGCCCAGGAGTTTCAGGTTGCAGTGAGCTACAATGACGCCACTGCACTCTAACCAGAGAGACAGAGCAAGACCCTGTCTCAAACAAAAAAAAATTAAAATTAAAAAAGAATACTTACTATATTATCCTATTTATATGAAGCTCAAAAACAGGAAAACTAATTTATGGTAACATAAGTTAGAATCACAGTTATTCCTTAAGACTGGGTGGGGGCATGATTGAGCCTTCTGGGGTGCTATATATTGATCTGGTTGTTTCATGGGAATATTTATATATATATTTATATACATTTCATGGGAATAGTTATATATATATTATATATTTATATATGGGAATATATATATATACAAAAATCAAGCAATACACTTATGATTTGGCAGTTTATTGTGTGTAAGTGATATCCAATTTAAAAGTATTATATTTTATCCATCATTTATAGGAGAGTGAGAAAATAGTGTTTTGTTTTGTTTTGTTTTTTTAAGAGACAGGGTCCTGCTCTGTTGCCCAGGCTGGAATGCAGTGGCATGATCATAGCTCACTGCAGCCTCCAACTCCTGGGCTCAAGTGATCCTTCTGCCTCAGCCTCCCAAGTAGCTAGGACTACAGGTGTATGCCACTACACCTGGCTAATTTTAAAATTTTTTTTGTAGAGACGGCATCTTGCTATGTTGCCTCATCCGGTCTTGAACTCCTGGGCTCAAGCAATTCTCCTATCTGCGCCTCCCAAAATGCTGGCATTACCGGTATGAGCCACCATGCCCGGCAAAAATAGTTTCTTTAAAACAAATTCTTGATATACTCTATAATCAAATAGTAATTTAGTTCATAAGGTTTCTCAGGCTGAAAAAAAAAAGTTGTTTAGGAGAATCATTAAAATAAATGTATTAAATATTCTAACTGCTAATCCATTTATACAGATTGTTAGCTCAAACTTTTTTCTACAATGTACTCTACTGATTACCTTGAAATATCAGTATGTGTTTGGTAGAGCAAGGATACAAGGACACCTCATTCAGAAATAATACAGCAATACAGCTATGGTTTGAGAATTTTTTATATGAAGGAAAATAACAAAATTTCTTAGGAGTTGTGCAAATATAGAGACAAATTCTTTGTCACACCCCCTCATCAAAGATTCACCTCTTCCGTTCCTTGAATGTGGGCTGCACTATGACTACTTTAATCCACAGAGTTTGGAGGAAATGATGCTGTGTCAGTTCTCAGACTCTCTCTTGGAACATTAATCCTTAAAATCCAGCTAACTTTAAAGAAGCACAAGACAGCCACAGGGAGAGACCACCTATGGCAAGACAGAGGTCCCAACCCTCCAGGCATCCCCACCTAGGTGCCAGACATGTGAGTTAAGCCATCTTAGAAATTCTACACAGCTGCATGAGAAATTCCCCATCAAGAAAGACCAACAGAAGAACCATCTGATCAATCCACAGAATCATAAGAGATAAGTGGCTGTTGCATTAAGCCACTGTTCTGAGTGATTTGTTACACACAAGAATAGTCGACAAAATAAAAATTAACATAGACAATAAGCTTACTTAACCACATCACGAAAAACATTCGTACTTTCAGGTAACTTTTTTGTCATTAAATCTGTCTTAAAAATGTCTCAGAATGCTTTGAATTTCTTAGTATTTCATGTAATCTTTATAGATATGCATAGATGCATGATATCAATGTGCTTACAGAAAAAGGAAAAAGATTTCTGGATTGACAGCATTAAAGGTGATAATTCTCCCTCTCTCTCTTTCTCTCTGTTTTTTTAGAGAGGGGATCTTGCTGTGTAGCCCAGACTGGTCTCAAACTCCTGGCCTCAAGCAATCCTCCTGCCTCAGCCTCCCCAGTAGCTGGGATTAGAGGCATGAGCTATCACACCTAGCTCTAAATGGTGATAATTCTCTTAGATACAAAAATGTTTGGATTAAAAATACAATTCTAGATTATCATTGAAAGAAACAGTTTAATGCTTTACAAGTTATCCATATAGTATATGAGTCAATATATTTTGAGGTCAATTTTCTATATAAGATTATAATATGAAGCTATAAAGATAACAGAAATATGTCTACTATCTCCAAAATTAGAGGTTTGGGAATAATATCCCTAAAGCCAAATACTTTACTTTAGGATTATATGCTACGGTTCTCTTCCAAAAGCACAGATACTCAAGCATTAACTGTGTTTAATTTAGAATTGGGTTAAGAAATTATATAAACCAAACACCAATTAATAATTCTTAAAGGTTTAAACACATATGATCTTTTCTTCCCATAAAATCTCAAGCGAGTACAATCTAAAATTACCATGCAAGCCTCCATTAAGGCAGTGTGCATCTCATCCGTTTTGTGCTCTTGATCTGCACCAGCTTCAAGTAGAAAGCGAACCATATCCAAATGGCCTTAAAAAAAAAAGAATAAAATTTTTAAAAGAATTGACTATCAATTTAACATTTACTTAAGTATTAAAATCTGGAATCTTTTTCTTTCAGATATCTATGCAAAAAATTATGAGAACTTAAAAAAAAATTATGAGAACTTATTCTGTATTCAGTAAATAAATCAGTAACAGTTTTAAAAGCCAATTCAAAACAATAAGCAGGCTCTCATAAAAGTCATATTATCTAGGTTTTAAAGGCTAAATTAGTCCGAAGCACGTAATTCAAGTTAAGTAAAGCAATAATGCTTTTTCCTTGATTTAATCCACATAAATTATTTATCAAATCAAACAGAAAGCTAACTAAAGTATCTTTGGATCATATTTTCCAGAAAAACAGCTTTAAAACAATCATAAACTCACTGTGGCAATGAGCAGGCACAGAAAACTCCATTTAAAATAATTCTAGTTCTAAATATACATTTAACATATTATATATACAGCCTTAATAGTTGATAAGAAAAAGATAAACACTCCAGTAGAAAGAAAAATGAGTGAATGATATGAAATGGTAATTCAGAAAAGAAATGCAAATGAATATTGAACTGATAAAAAAGATATTAAACCTTCCTTCTGAAGAAATGCAAATTAAAATGAGACACCATTTTTTTTTACTATCAAAATGACAAATATTAAAAAGAATGCTAATACCAGTGTTGACAAGGGTATAGGGTCAGGTAAAGGGCACTCAAACACTGCTGGGGGGAGTGTGAATTCGTTCCACCTTTCTAGAAGGCAATTTGGCAATATGTATCAAAAGTCTTAAAACTATCCATACCCTTTGACCCAATACTTCCACTTTCAGGAATTTATCCTAAGGAAATAATCAGAGATTACGCAAAAATGTCTACACAAGGATGTTATCACAGTGTTTTTAATAACAGTGAAAAACTGGAAACAATTCAAGTGTCCAAAAAGAGGCAATTATGGTGCATCTATTTGATGTATTTGGCAGAGACTGCTAGTTCTCTACTCAACATCTATGCTCTTATTCTTTCTTAGTAACAGAACTCTGATTCTATATGGGTGGCAATATGCCTGACTAAAACACTACATTTCTCTGCCTCCCTTCCAGGTAACTGCAGCCAATGTGTTAGATATTAAGTGGGAGTTACAAGGTGGAACTTCTAAAAAGACTCTCTAAAGGGAGCTTGCTAAATTGGAAGGCACTCCTTATTTTATCCTTATCTTCATCATCATTCCTAGAATATGGTTTGCTGGAGCCTTAGCCACCATCTTGGTTTATAGGTAACCTTAAGGACACTAGGATGGTGGAGTAGAAAAATAGAATTCTAAAATCTTGATGACAATGGAACTGCCATCCTGGCCCTAAATGGCTTAATCTTGGACTTCTCTTTTGTTCAAATCATTATTAATTTAGGTTTTGAGACATATGCAGCCAAATCTAATCCTAACTGAAATAGTGAAATACTATACGATCATCAAGATTATGTATCTGTAGTTGCGTTACAAGAATATTTATTGAGATGAGAAAGTGTTCATGATACATTGCTAAGATAAGCAGACTTTTACAGTGTTAGAAATAAATTTTAGTGTGTAAGCATTAGAAAAAATCATATAAAACAAGTTATTAAATAATGGAAACCCTCTAAATCTGTGCTAAGTGGTTTGATTTACTTCATAGATAATTGAATAAATCTGAATTAAAATAATAAAGAAACACAGACTGAAAAACTATACTATAGGTAATAAAGGCTATTAATAAAATGACCTTTCTATATAGTCTCTTATAAACTAGATAATTTTATAACACAGGAAAAACACAAGCAATATAAAATTAACTCAAATATTGAGTTATTATGAAAAATTATAAACATTCATGTATATATAACGTACCTTTGTAGCATGCAAGTGTAAGAGCACTTTCTTTGAATTCGTTAGAATGAGTGTTGATGCCTGCACCATGATCTAGAAGAACTCTTGCAACTTCCACATGACCTGCACTAGCTGCTTCCATTAAGGGGGTATGTCCATTTTCATTATGATCTTCTATATTTGCACCTTCATTAAGTAGCACTTTCACAATGTCAACAAATCCTCCAGCACAGGCATAAGTTAGTGCAGTATTTCCTAATAAAGAATGAAAAGAAATACAAAATTATGACACAACAATTATGATTATGCTGCCGCTTTAGTTATAACCTCTTCAATTCCCTTACATGAACCACCACGAAATCTCAAGTTTTTTTGTCATTGGTTAGAAGCATCATTTTAATTTTCTTAATAATCAGAAGATTTTCTTCAAAGCCCAATACAGGCTGGGTACGGTAGCTCACATCTGTAATCCTAGCACTTTGGGAGGCTGAGGCAGGAAGATCTCAAGGCCAAGAGTTGAAGACCAGCCTGGCAACACAGCAAGACCCCATCTCCACAAAAAATTTAAAAATTAGCTGGGTGTGGTGGTGCATGCCTGTAGTCCTAGCTACTCAGGAGGTTGAGGCAGGAGGATCTCTTGAACCTAGGAGTTTGAGGCTGCAGTGAGCTGTGATCACACCACTGCACTCTAGCCTGGGCCTGACCCTGACTATATCAGCAAATTTAAAAAAAAGGCCAATACAAAAGACTACATATTATAAATGTCTGGATAATATATAATGTCCAGAAAAGGCAAATCTATAGAGACAGAAAGTAGACTAGTAGTTGTCTCAACTGAGGTGATTACAGATGAGCACAGGGATCTTTTTGTGGTGATGGAAATGTTCTAGAATTAGATTGTATTGATGATTCCTTACCAAAAATCATTACTATACACTTAAAACAAGAGAATTTTATGGTATATGAATTCTATCTCAATAAAACTGCAGCTGCATTTGGACTGGGCCTCAACATGAGTAGGATTCCTGTAGGCAGAGAAAGATATCTGGTATCAAACAAAAAGCAATTAAGTAAAAGCAGGTGGCTAGAATGGTGAGCATATCCTCATGGAGTTGCAGCGCAGAGTTATGGGTTTCAACCCTGATGCCTTCCTACACTGACTACTGCTTTGGAGTACAGAAGGAAGACTCCTGGGAACTTATATTTTTAACAAGCTCTCTAAGTCCAACATGCAGACAGTAGGTACAATTGTTAAATAAAATTAATTAATTAATTAAAAAATGAACTTGACTAAGAACTTACCGGTGGAAAGATAAAACAATTTCCTTCCAAAAATTTCTATTTTCCCAATCAAGTATGAGTTATAGCAATCAGTGGAAGTGGGGAAAGGTAGGTGGTTTGAGTAGTGTTTGAAATGGCCATATGGAGAGTATAGTGAGGAGTCCATCAAGTAGTATATGCTTACCATATGGTATATAACAATCCCTTCCTTCTACATAGTGTACCTACTTTAGCTTAAAAAAAAAAAAAAAAGCCTTGCTCTCAGGGAACCTCCTGCTTCTCTCAAAATGTTCACCTGCTTTTTAAAAATAAAGATACCAGAACAATCTGATGGTTTTCAAACTCTGTTCCAGAGAACTTCAGAATCTCCCAAAGAAGTTCCTCAGAAACCACAGAAGGAGATAAGGAAGGCCTAGGGACCAGGAATCTAAACACTTCCCTCAATCTATCCCTACTGCAGATCAACTCCCCTTTTGTCTGTGTACTATTATATCTGTGTTTCAATATACTATTTTGTTCAAAGTTAAGGTTCTTTGGCAGAAAAAAACTTTAAAACCCACTGAATTTGATGATCCCCAAGAATCCTCAAAGAAAATAAAAACTTCCTTGATGGTAGCAACCTCTTTATTGAGTATTTCTCAATAAAGTATGAGTAAATGCGTATGTACATAGCATAATGCTATTAACCGGAAGCAACTTTGGATTTTATCATCTTAATTTTAAATCTTTTGCTGTGGCTCAGCAACCAATGAATGCCTTCCCCCCTCAAAAAAAATTGTAGTATAGCAATGCAATGAAATATTATGCAACCTTTAAAAAATCATTTGTAAAAGATAGCTAATAAAGTAGAAAAAATGAAGTCACACAAAATTGCACACGGGGTATGAGTTCAACTATGTAACTTTATACATCAAAAATATTGGCAGGAACTAAATTAACATAGTAATGGTGGTAACTTCTGTGCCACAGACATTTTGGGAGAGTAATCCTTCATTTTTTCTACTTCTCTACATTTCTCAAATGTTGTAATAAACATATGTTACTTTTATAACCAGACAAAAAATTCAGTAAATACTAGGCACGTAGCCTTTGCCAGACCCCTAGGGAGATAAAGGAATGGAATGCAAGAGTGGAACTTGCATTCCTTATCCCTCTCGATAAGGACCTATGCTGGAGTTGCAGGATGTGCAGGGGTCCTAGGAACTAGCTGTTTGATAAGAATTCATTACAGTGGCTATTCTGACCCAGTTACCCTACTCCCCCAGAAAAACCCTCTATAAACCTAAGGCTCTCCCATTCCCCACATGAACACTCTTTTCAGCCTCCACCCATCTGTACCCAGATGTTCAAATAAACAGCATCTTGCTACGTCTGAGGGTTTGTGTGTCTCCCTCTCGGCTCCAGATCCAACAAATAATTCTGGTGGTTCACCACCACTCTCTAAAATAGATTGCTTTCTTTTATGTAAATGTAAGAGATATTTCCTATATTTAATTAATACAATGAGCTACTTTCAAGGGTCCGACTATAATATGCACAAAGCTGCTCAGTTGAAAGAAATGACAGGCAGAGTGGTTCTCCTGTCTAAGACTAGTGTTCATTCTATACTTAAATTTCACATAAAAACAGAAAAAAATAGGGAAACGGCAGGGCTAGCTTGGTGCATGGTAGCTGTAGCAGCAGCAATAGCAATAGTAGTAATGGCTTTTTAGTCATTTGCGGTATTGCCATACCAGTTAAGTACTTAATATTCTGTTGAATAACCATTGTTTCACACGTTACTCAGTATTTTCTCTTTGACTAAATGGCAACCTACTTGAAGACACAGATTATAGTTAATATATCTCCAACTGGCCAATCACAGAGGAGGAAATAAAAATAAACAAACACATTTTGGTCAAATTAAATACTTAAAAAATATTTGGCAAGCTTTAAAAGAGTTCATATTATTCTTCAATACTATAGAGATGCCCAATAATACTATGAAACTTTTATAATTCCTTAATATATTAAATACTTGCTGAAGAACAAAAATATATTCTGGGAAGGGTTTATCACATTAACTGCCATGTGAGTTGTATTTAACTGACACTAGTTTTGAGCCCAGGGCCTTGTGAAGCTTATGCCATTCATATACATATCTCTACCTTGGGAGCCACATGAACTATTTTTTAAGTTGCATGTAACTCATCTACAGAAAACAATAAAAAATAACAATTTTTTTCATTTAATTAGAAAGGATCGTTTTGTTTTCAAAGTTTTTATTTTATTTTCATAATAAAAGACCATGGCCCCAAGGAAAAATTTTTTCTTCTAGTGTGACAGTCAATGTGTTATTATATATTTTTTCTACTTTTTTTTGGTTTTTTTAGGGGTTTTTTAATCTTTTATTTTATTTTTTATTTTCCTTGCCACTAGACCACCAGAGACTGGGAAGAGTTTATCATAAACAGGTCATTTTCCCTCTTTTCACACTCCCTCAGCTTATCATATTAGATTAAGGATCATCTTGAAACATGACTTTCAACATTTTTTTATCAAAAGTATTCCAATGAATTATCCTTCAAAATTACTCCTTTTTCTTTCAATACTGTACAACTTGGAAACACTTAACATTTTCTTTCTAAGTATATTCACTTCTTAATTTTCTTTTACCTCTATCTATACAGATTTATTCATAAGACAATTCACTGTTTTAGGCACATTTTCCTCCTGACACATATCTTTAAACCTACATTTACAATATGATCCAACAAGACAGGTATATATCCCCCTCAGCATAACTCCTTCAAAAGAAACATTTATTTAAAAGATCATTATCCCTTGGTCTGCAACTTATTTCCTGACTTTGTTTTGTGGGTTTTTATTTATTAAGAGGGTGGGGAAGTAGTTTAACCATCCAACAGTAGGGACTAAAGATTGTTTTAAAGGTTTAGCAAGAAAACTGTCATTTTAGAACCCAATCTGTTCATAATTCAACTGTTTTTTAAAAAATTTAGCAAGAAAACTATAATTTCAGAACCCAATCTGTTCATAATTCAACTATTCACAATGCCTCTCAGGCATTATGCAAATTAATATTACAAGAACAAAGACAAAGTGGTCAGTAAAATGGCCTACAACCCCTTCTAGGTAATCTTGCTCATTTTAAAAATAAATTAGGTTACATTTAAACATTTATCTAATGGTATGGAAAACTGATGTGCTATCATTATTTAAATTTTTTTTTAATGATGTGGTTGCTTCATTAGCACATAAATTAAATCTGAGGAAACTCACTACCAAATCTATAACTCAAGACATATGACCAAGGCTGCTCCTATCTCCATATTTATACAGTGAAGCATAAATAAATAGTTACTGAGGATTACTAAAAGAGTAATTCTCATTAGGGTAGCTTTTATGTACACAAGAATATCTCACTAGAAAATGCATTCAGCACACTCAACATGAAAAACCCTATACAGGAAACACTCTCAGGTTAATCTATGATCTAAAGTCAAGGGAGTTATATCTAAGTGAGATAAAGAATCATAGGAGATATAGCTCATAATTTTGCCTCTTTATATATTATTATATATATCATTATACCAAAAAAGAAAATTGACCCCAACAGAAAAACTATCAGTCTTTTTTTAAAAAATAAAATTTTGTTGTGTATATTTAAGGTACACAACATGATGTTATAAATATAGTAAAATGGTTACTATAGTGGAATAAATTAACATACTCATTATCTCACAGTTAACCCAATTTTCCCCCCTGTGGCAAGAGCAGTTGTAATTTACTCATTTAGCAAAAATCCTGAATATAATAAACTATTATTAACTATAGTCCTCATTCTATACATTAGATTTTTCAGCTTGTTCATCCTACATATTTGCTACTTTGTATCCTACATGTCCCCATTTCCTCCCCCAACCCTGGTAACCAATATTTTATTCTCTATCTCTATTTGATCTTTTTTTTCCCCTGAAGATTCCACATGTAAGTGAGATCATGAAATATTTTTCTGTGTCTGGCTGATTTCACTTAGCATAATGTCCTCCAGGTCCATCCATCTTGTAGCAAAGGGCAGGATGTCCTCTTTTTTAAGTCTGAATAATATCCCATTGTGTGTGTGTGTGTGTACATAAATATATACACATACCATAAAAACTGTCAATCTTGACCAAACATAATCTAAGTTTGTTTTAAAGACTTTTGAAGATATCAAATTAATTTGTATTTTACTCAGAGATCCTACCCAAGAGTTAAGATTTTTCTGTAAGTTTATACTGGTTTTCCCCAGGAATCAATTTTTTTTCTCTTTCAGGTTACAATGAACTGTGCCAATTTTCCCCCAATTAATGTATCACTCTCTACATACCTGTTGCAGACTGGGAGTTGACATCTGCATCATGAAGAAGTAATAATTTCACAATATCTAAGTAACCTCCACTGGAAGCTGCCATCAAGGGAGTTATGTCTCCTTTATTCCCCCGATCTTCAACATTAGCATGCATAGCAAGCAATACCTTTAAAACACATATACACACAGAGAAACTGTTAGTTCATACTAATAGTATTTCTACAGAATATACTGAATCTATGAAGATATTTTTTTAGAATAGGGAAGGGTGAGGAAAAATCAATAGTAATCACCTTTTAGGAAAATATACAAATCTTCACTACTCAAAATGCCAGGTTATATGTAACATTTTACAATACCACTATTATTATTTTTTTTTTAAGAGACAGGGCCTTGCTCTGTCACCCAGGTTAGAGTACAGAGGCAGGATCGTAGCTCACTGCAGCCTCAAACTCCTGCCTCAGTGATTCTCTTGCCTCAGCCTCCCAAAACTATAGGCATGTGCCACCATGCCCGGCCAATTTTTTTTATTTTTTTAGAGATAGGGTCTTACTATGTTGACCAGGCTGGTCTCGAACTCCTAGCCTCAAGTGATCCTCCTGCCTTGGCCTCCCCAAAGTGCTGGGATTGCAGGCATGAACCACCACACCTGGCTTCATTACCTATCAATCTTTTTTTTTTTTCTTTGAGACAGAGTCTCACTCTGTTGCCCAGGCTAGAGTGCCGGGGCGTCAGCCTAGCTCACAGCAACCTCAAACTCCTGGGCTTAAGCCATCCTTCTGCCTCAGCCTCCTGAGTAGCTGGGACTACAGGCAGGCGCCACCATGCCCGGCTAATTTTTTCTATATATTTTTAGCTGTCCAAGTAATTTCTTTCTATTTTTCAGTAGAGACGGGGTCTCGCTCTTGCTCAGGCTGGTCTCGAACTCCTGAGCTCAAATGATCCACCCGCCTCGGCCTCCCAGAGTGCTAGGATTACAGGCGTGAGCCACCGCACCTGGCCCTATTAATCTTTATTATTTTTTTTTGGCATTTTTTTTTTATTTCAGCATATTATGGGGGTACAGATGTTTATGTTACGTATGTTGCCCTTGCTCCCCCCTCCCCAATCTTTAAATAAAGTAGGTACTCACATTAGCCATTCAATTATAAAATGTGACTGCTCTTGTCAAATAATTTGTATTATGCTTGAGGTTATCTAGCAAGACAGCAGAACTATTCTCATAAGATAGAAACTGGTAAAAATAGGACTAATTCCCAACACTACTCTAACATAGAAGTAAAAAAATTAAAAGCATTGGAGTAATCTGAATGGAATGAAAATAAAAACTCTTTCCATTACAATTGTGTATTACTTCTAAAGATGAGTTTAAAATATGATTATTATTTCTATTTGTTTCTTATTCATTAGGATTAGTTTTGAGTAAGTAGCAGAAAAACGGACCAATCCTAGTTGTATGTACAGGCAACAAAACAAATTGCTCATCTGTTTCTATTTTACCTACTGCCAAAAAGGGAAGGAGGGGAGGAGAAGACCCTGGCCTCTAATTATAATTTCTTCTATAAGTGATAAAAAATAAATAAAACATCAAACCCTTGCACAATTTTAATCAATGAAGATTATTTCTGCTTACTTGAGCTAATTCATAATACCCTGCAGAACAAGCTAAACACAGCAGGCTTTCTCCTTCTTCTGTATGTTCATTTACACTTCTGCCTTCATCTAGCAATTTACGCACAGCATTGACATCCCCATCTGAACAAGCTTCTGCCAGACTGCGACTGAAAACAAAACCATTCAACAATTACCTGATACAGAAAGATACAAGGCCCTATAATAAATTACATTAAATATAAAGAGTTAGTCATACACAGAAAAATGTTAATATAGTAAGAGGAAAAAAAATTGTATGAACATCTTAAATGCTGAGCATCTTGCTTGGAACTTTAATTACTCATGTATATCACCCAAGCCAGAAAGCCAGTAAGTGAATTTGAAAATAGCTGTCATTTTTATCTTCCAAAATCTTCTAACATACTGTAACGAAGCATTAAATAGACAAATTTTTAAACTCTACTAGTATAATGGTTCCCAAGGACATTGTGGGGTATAATCCTATGGCTTAAAAATTTATTTGGTAACAGTGAAGGTGAAAATCGAAGAAAACAATTTTACTGCAGAATGACTAACTAGATCAACGGCTCTCAAACTTTACTGGGCATACAAATCACTTACATTTCTTGTTAAAAATGCAGACTCTAATTCATTAGATCTGAGGTAGGGCCTGAGATTCTACATTTCTAACAAGCTCTGAGGTGATGCTGATACTGATAGCTCATGGACCATATCTGAGTAGTCAGTAATTAGCTTATTGTATTGATAAACCCATTTCATTTATTACTACTCAAGCAGTCAGTTTAGAGTTTACTACTATAACCTTTAGAATTATCTTCCTTCAAAGTGGCAAACAGGTCTTATTCAGTTTGGATTTCCCATAGACTCTAGCATAGTATATTTCACAAGAATGCTCAATGAATAAGAGTTGAATGAATGCAAGAATAAAAATATCCATTTTTATACCTACATAATACATATACATTTATATTTCCACTTAAAATATACATTCTAATACTCACTTGGCTAAAGTTTATAAGCTACTCCAAAAGATATATTTAACAAAAATTGGCTACTCCCCAAAATCTACTCAAGAAAATGTCTAATGCCCAGCCGAAGTCATGAAATACATACGTGTCCACTTGTCCTGCGTTGTGGCCATTTTCTGCTTTCATCCGTGTCAGTGCAGCAGCAGCTTCATCCAGTGCACAACTAACTGAGGATGTCAGTCTCCGGAGTACCTCAGGATCTGCAAAAGCTTTACCATCAGCAGTTGACAATTTGCCAATTCCTTCAGTGTGCATCAATCAATCAGGTAGTGCAGGGCAAGAAAAAGTATAAAAGTGCAAATTGTAATTACATTTCTAAACACTATCATCTAGGGAAAAGAAATGGCACAGTATCCACAGATAAGGCTGACAGAAGATAAGACTGATAATTTCAATTCTATCACTATGTCGAAAGTCCATGACATAACCACCCATGGTTTAGTCTATCTTTACAATGCACATAATATTAATCTGTCCTCTACCTAACTCCAAATGTAACTTAATACAATGCTTATTGTATGAAACCAATGAGATTTCTTTCAAAGTACACAGTCATACCACATGATTTCTAGTATAGGATATCTGTCCATGTATATTATTTTCAGCAGTAATGAAGCGGATATTCTATAATTCTATAACAAACAATCGAACAGTTTCTTTGGTCAAATACCCACTCAGAACAATCTTCTGGGGCAACATTTTAAATTAAAATAAGTTCATACTTATAAATAAAATAAAAATTAAAAAATCATATACACAACATCCAACAAATTTATATCATCATTTATAAAGAGCTACCACACAATTTACTAACAATATAAAATGAAGGTGAACTAAAACAGTAAGATACTATTTTTCATCTATAAAATTGACCAAAAAAGTTGTTGAGGTATGAGGCCCTCTCAAAAACTGTTGATTGAAATACATACAAAAGACTAATTTGACAAAAATAATGCAAGTTTTAAATACACATACCCTTTTAAACAGTGATACCACTTTCTAAAAATCTGTCCTATAGAGATACTTGCATGAGTAAGAATAGTTACAGATACATAAGGATATAAACAATTGCATAATTTGTGCTACTGAAAAATCAGGTAGGCTGGGCACGGTGGCTCATGCCTGTAATCCTAGCACTCTGGGAGGCAGAGGCGGGTGGATCATTTGAGCTCAGGAGTTCAAGACCAGCATGAGCAAGAGTGAGACCCCGTCTCTACTAAAAATAGAAAGAAACTAGCTGGACAACTAAAAATATAGAAAAAATTAGCTGGGCATGGTGACGCCTGCCTATAGTCCCAGCTACTCGGGAGACTGAGGCAGAAGGATTGCTTGAGCCCAGGAGTTTGAGGTTGCTGTGAGCTAGGCTGATGCCACGGCACTCTAGCCTGGGCAACAGAGCAAGACTCTGTCTCAAAAAAAAAAAAAGAAAAAGAAAAATGAGGTATAAGCTAAATATTCCTCAAGAAGGAATTGTTAAAATTAATTATGGTGCATCCAAGCAATAAAATATTCTTATCCTTTAATAAAAGGAGAAAGATCAACATAAACTGTCATGGAAGTATGCCCACAATAAATTAAGTAAAAAAAAAAAAGTTATAATACATTTTGTATAGCATTATTCTATTTCACTTTTAAAAACTTGTGTATGTTCAAATATATACACAGATTTATATCACCACAAGAGTTAAAGTATATGTAAACATTGACAGACAATGGGAAGGCTTTATTATCTACTTAATACAATTCACATGGCTTTTAGCTATTTCATATGTATCATATTTATAATCTACAAAATAATTTTTAAAGTCCCCCCTTTTTTTGTGAGACAGAGTCTCACTCTGTCACCACGGGTGGAGTATAGTAGTGTCATCATAGCTCACTGAGACCTCAAACTCCTGGGCTCAAGCAATCCTCTTGCCTCAGCCTCTGGAGCAGCTGGGACTACAGCAGAGCACCACGAACCCAGGCTACTTTTTTTTTTTTTTTTGAGACAAGAGTTTCACTCTCTTGCCTGGCGCGAGTGCCGTGGCATCAGCCTAGCTCACAGCAACCTCAAACTCCTGGGCTCAAGCAATCCTACTGCCTCAGCCTCCTAAGTAGCTGGGACTACAAGCATGTGCCACCATGCCCGGCTAATTTTTTTTCTATATATTTTTAGCTGTCCAATTAATTTCTTTCTATTTTTGGTAGAGACGGGGTCTCGCTCTTGCTCAGGCTGGTCTCGAACTCCTGAGCTCAGAACGATCTGCCCGCCTCGGCCTCCCAGAGTGCTAGGATTACAGGCGTGAGCCACCGTGCCTGGCCCAGGCTACTTTTCCTATGTTTAGGAGAGATGGGGGTCTTGCTCTTGCTCAGGCTGGTCTCGAACTCCTGACCTCAAGCAATCCTCTGCCCCAGCCCCACAGAATGCTAGGATTACAGGTGTGAGTCACTGCGCCTGGCCTAAAGTCCTTCTTCATATGGCCTTGATTCTTAATTTCCTCTAAGAATTTCAAAGAATCTTAAAGAAAAAAAATATTTTCAACTTCACTTTGTTTAAATTAAAATAGTGTCAAGAATTCTATCTTCCTTAAGAAGGGCTAGCAATGTCTACCACAATCTCATAATTAAAAACACAAACTTAAGTCTAAAAATTCCTCTAAAATGTTATAGGCTTAACACAATGGCTAAAAAGCAAGTAAAAATACTGAAGCACAAAAAAAGTATTCATCAAACAATTAACGTGCACCGGGCTTAGAAAAGG
This sequence comes from Indri indri, assembly GCA_004363605.1. Lineage (NCBI taxonomy): Eukaryota > Metazoa > Chordata > Mammalia > Primates > Indriidae > Indri > Indri indri. Next base: position 5,588 of record RJWJ010005099.1, on the reverse strand, counting down.
GCACATTACTTTAAAACACATCTGACAATTTCTTTGGACACAATATTATATTCGACAATGTCTGGAGTTTGTCAAAATACACAAAAATTTAAAATTCAGTAGTTTCTGGCCGGGCATGCTGGCTCACACCTGTAATCCCAACACTTTGGGAGGCCGAGGCAGGAGGATTGCTTGAGGCTAAGAGTTCGAGACCAGGGCTGGGTGCGTGGCTCACGCCTGTAAATCCTAGCACTCTGGGAGGCTGAGGCAGGCGGATCGTTCTGAGCTCAGGAGTTCGAGACCAGCCTGAGCAAGAGCGAGACCCCGTCTCTACCAAAAATAGAAAGAAATTAATTGGACAGCTAAAAATATATAGAGAAAAAATTAGCCGGGCATGGTGGCGCATGCCTGTAGTCCCAGCTACTCGGGAGGCTGAGACAGTAGGATTGCTCGAGCCCAGGAGTTTGAG